>PVJS01015641.1:0-38613 GCA_004027185.1 Glis glis | reverse complement strand
CTCTCTCTCTCTCTCTCTCCCTAGCGAGGCCCTCCGCAACTTCGTGAGACCTGGTTTCAAAATAAAGTATAAAAAATAGGGCCAGGGGTGTAGCACGGAGGTAGAACGTCCCTGGGTTCAATCCCCAGTACCGAAAAAAAAAAAAAACATGCTACCTACAAACACAAACTACATGTAAATGCATTTACCATGCTTGCACAAATAAGCTACAGGCAAATATACCCACTAATACATACATACACTACACACAAACCATACCATATATGTATGATACACAACATGCAGCGTACTCGCACCATACATGCTCTAAGCTCATAATATACCTTATGCAGATATTACACACTGGAGCAGATACACACAGTGCATAGAAACACCACATAATCACATGCTACACTCACAAACCACACACACACACACCCCTCCCACCAACCCTGAATTCCATTCCTCCTGAAAGCTTCAGCCTGACTTGCTGCTCTCTAAATAAAATGATAAATGCAGAGCACCTGGAAGAGTACCTGGTGCGTGGGTGGCCCTTCTCTCTTCCCACCTGGGCCCTGAACAGGCCTGGTCTGTAACTGGGGTTGCTCAACCTCCCCAGCAAAACAAGTGCCTGGAGGGCTTTGGGCCCAGAATGAAAAGCGACCAGGGCGAAGGTAGCTGGGGAAACCCCTAAGAACACGCCATCCGAACTCGGTGGTGGCTCGCGGATGAGACGCAGGTGATGCCTGTCGCCCTAGAGTTGCTGCTTCATGCTTCAGACCACACACAGCCCCAACTGGGCAAAGATATTTTACCCAAGTGAAGAAGAGGCAGATTCCTAACAACATCAACAACAAAAAGAACCTTCTGGACTGGGAGGGAGACTGGCGCTCACCTGGCTCTGCCAGGTGCCATCTTGGCAAATCACTTGAGCTCTCCAGGTCCTAGTTGCCCAGTTTGTAAAAGGAGGATGTTCTTTCCCTCGGACTTCTCCCAGGACAGTGTGAGTGGCCGCTGAGACATCCACGCCCAAGGCTTGCAAAGGTTAAAGTGCCCAACAGAAGCCTCCCTGGGAGAAACTTTGCATCCACCCCTGAGAGGGAATGACGTAGAGGCCACCAGCTGGACTTACCTCCCCATCCAATTTCAGGGCTATGGCTCCCCAATGCCATAGAGAGAGAAGGACAGGAAATTAATTCTTCCCCGAAGGCAGATAGCCGATCTACTTTTATTTAGCATCAGAATCAAAACTCCAGCCGGGCGTGGTGGCACACGCTTGTAATCCCAATACTTGGGAGGCTGAGACCGGAGGATCTGGGTTCGCAGCCAGCCTTAGCTACTTAGTGAGGCCCTCTGCAACTTAGCGAGACCCTGTTTCAAAATAAAGAATAAAAAATGGGGTTGGAGGTATAGCTTGGAGGTAGAATGCCCCTGGGTTCAATCCTCAGTACTGCAAAAAAATTTTTTTAAAAAAAGAATTAAAAATCCCCAGACTGCTGGGCATAGTGGTGCATGCTTGTAATCCCAGTACTTGGGAGGCTGAGACAGGAGGATTGCAGGTTCATGGCCAGCCTCAGTTACTTAGTGAGAGGCCCTCCGCAACTTAGCGAGACCCTGTTTCAAAACAAAGAATAAAAAATGGGGTTGGAGGTGTAGCTCAGAGGTAGAATGCCCCTGGGTTCAATCCCCAGTTCTGCAAAAATAATAATAATAAATCCCCAGACTTCAACATCCCTCGTCAGAGTGTCAAAGCAGCAACAACCTTCACATGCAAAAACACTGTTACCTTCATCTTCCCTGGATACAACCCCACTCAGACGCAAGGTGTCTGCATGCCTGGGAACAAGAACCACAGATCTCTTGCCTCGCTGGGGCCCTCACAATGACCAGGGACTGAGAGTCCCAAACATGATCCCAGCTCCCAGAATCAGGCAAGGACTGGCCGTGGTGTCCCACGTAGGGGCGCTGTGCTGAGTGACATCTAACCGTCAAAGCGCTTGAGACCACGACAACCCCCGAACGTGAGGCTGATTAAAGAGGGTTATGTGAATTGCCGAATTAAGCCGTCCGAAATTGGATAAAGCGATTGTGAAATCTGTTTTGAGTCAACCTATCCATGTCTCATTGCAGGAAAATGTCTCGGTAAGAGTTCATGGAGGAAAAAACCCCAGCGACTCATTGTTGGCTGACCCTCCTGGGCTCCTAATATTCAGTTCCCCAAAAGGCATCTTAGCCATGTAATTTCCAATATGGGAACAATTTGAGTTGCAATTAGGCAAATCTCAGAAGGTTCTGCCACTGATTTGTTCGTTCTCTCAATATTATTCTATAGGACACACTAAAATACTGCACCAGGTTCACACAGAGGACAATTAGGAACGCTGCACGGCGGGTTACAGCGGCCGGTAAACCACTACTGCACCATAATGATATCCCTCAGTCTTGAGCCGGGCACAGGCCCTCTGTCCCCAAGGGCATTTATTGATGCCTTTGCTGGGGGCAGAGGCTGTTGGCAATTCCAGTTTTAGACTCTGGACAGGGAACAAGACATGGTCAGGTTGGCCACCAGGCAGAAGGCAGCCTGGGGCATTGTAGGTGAAATGACAGCTAACAGGCAGTTCCTATCAGTTATCTAGATTTTTTTTTCAAAAGACCCATTTTTCACTGAACACTTCCTCTATGCCAGGCCCCAGCTGAGCCTCAGAGACACTGAGATGAAAAAGATAAAGTTGTGGGCCTCCAGGGACCTCGTGGGAGGACCTACCAGCAAGCCCCATTGTGAAACAAGTTAAATTCCAGTCAAGATGTTACTTTCAAAAGTGCCCCAGAAGCACAAAAAAGGAAGCAATTAATTCCACCTACAGTGTGAGGCTAAGCTTTAAGAGAAGGGCATAATTGGATTGGGCCTTGAAGCCCGGATAGGAGTCTGGGAGAGAAACAGCAGTCACGGAGGAGCGCTGTGCTCGCTCAGTGGGGATGAGCTGGCCCTCTCTGAGCCGCGAGTGCCTCCCGAGGACAGAGTCCTGTTCATCTTTTTCAATAAGCAAAAACATGCTGGCCTTCGGTTTTAAATTAATGTCTTCTCCTTGTCCCTGGTCTCCAGAGAGAAAAAAAAACCTGTTGTTCCAGCCCTGGAGGGCACATCTGGCTTGCCCCAGTCTGCTGTCATGATCTGCCCTTTATCCCTGGGTGTCTGGTCTGTTCCCAGTGAGTAGGAATGTCTGGATTCTCTAAGCTCTGCACACCAACTGCGGAGGCAGTCTTGTCCCCTTCCCGATCAGACCAGAGCTCGCGCTCCTGCTGGCTCCCGCTGGAACTCTCGCTTAGGCGGCATGATGGCCAAGTCAGCCCTGGTGGGAGAACCGCAGAACAAGGGCTGCGCTGGGTTTGTCTCTGCTTTCCTTTGCCCCGAACCCGCTCAGGGCTCAGGTCTCAAGGCTGGTGAATGGGCAGGCACAAGCCACAAGCTTGGGCAGTGTCCCAATAGCTAAGGGAGTACTGATGGGTAAACCTTAGGGTTGGGGAAGAGGCTGGACCAGAAGCAAGACAGATGGAGAGATGAAGTTATAGTCACGGAAACAAAAAGTAGAAGTAAGCCGGGCATGGTGGTGCACACTTGTAATCCCAGTACTTGGGAGGCAGAGACCGGAGGATCCAGGTTCGCAGCCAGCCTCAGCTACTTAGTGAGGCCCTCTGCAACTTAGTGAGACCCAGTTTCAAAATAAAGAATAAAAAATAGGGCCGGGGGTGTAGCTCGGAGGTAGAATGTCCCTGGGTTCAATCCCCAGTACCCCCAAAAAAGTAGAGGTAAGTGAGAATCGGGGACCACATAGGATCCAGAAGGAGAGTGGGTGACAGCTGGGTAAATGCAGCCTCCCTGAGCCGGGGAACCTTAGGAAGCACCTGGAAGATGAGGCAGAATTAGAAGCTCCTTGTCGGGACACGTCCCTCACTGTCACGGTTCGTGGGGCGAAGCCCCTGTCCCTGGGATCCCAGTGGGAGTCCTCTTGTGATCCCTGTATGACGTTTCCTTCCTGCCATGGGTTACCCTTCCTCTTTGTGTTTCCTTTTGCACCTTCCTGCCTGTGACTTGGATGCACACTGGGCTGAAACCTCCATCTTCTGACGGTGAGGATGGAGACCACACTAGAACACTGTGGGTATCATGGGTGACGGCAGCAGCCCTGTGCTCCACCTCCTGGCTTCCTGCTTAACTGAGGAAATAAGCTCTAGTCCCATAAACCAACCATTCCTCTTTCATTTTTCTTACATGCAACCAAACCTGATCCATAACTGATACACCTGGCACTCAGCAGGTATTCTATAAATGCACCTGGATTCTCCCCAGTCATCAGAGAACAGGGGGAAACACACACACACACACACACACACACACACACACACAGCTGATCCCCAAGGACCAAATGCCTGTGCTTCCGGCTGCATGGTGCTGTTCAAACCTCAGAGCATCCCCACTGAGCCCCCGATCCTCCCCTTCCATTTATGCTCCTCCCCCTCATCCCTTTCCTCCTCCACCCTCATACACTCACATCCCCTCTGAGAGCAGAAGGGCCACCTTCCCAGGGACAAAATCTACCTCCAATCCCCAGGACACTCGTCATACAGCTGAGGCCAGGATCACTTCCCCTGCTGCCCTGGGAAGGACAGGGCAGGTGCTCTCGTTTACCTACAATCCCTGAGCCAAACCTTCTGGCCTCCCAGCCTCAGTGGTTGCATCTGGTAAGTGGGACTAAAACTGCCCTGCAAGCCATAGATGGGAAAGAATGGTCCCATTGGAAGTAAGGGCTGAGTTCGGTTTAGTAATTTGTTTCTGGCTGAATGAACAGCCTGCTGCTTCTTAAAGATACTTCTAGCTCGTAAAATAACTCTGCCAAGATACTTGTGGCTTCGCTTGGGGGCACAGCTGCCCCGAGGCAGACAGTCGGTTGTCTGCCGTCTCCTGAACCCCGGCCAGCTCCCAGCCCAACCCCATACAGACAGTGATCAGACCTGTGCTTCCAAACGCAGGCTCTCAGGGTTGGTGGGGGGTCAGGAGAGGAGGCTGGGCCTCCTCGCAGACCTCACTGCCCAGTGCACCAGCCCTCCGGAGCCTCTGCATGATGGGCCTTTATGTGTTATAAAGGAAATATGCATTATAAGGGAAATACATAATCCTGGACAGGGTGTGAGCTATTCAAATGCTGTTGACCATTACTAAGGCCCACACTGGACGTGCCTGTGCTCCAGAAAGTCTAAGGACTCCAAGAAATACCACTAGGGGACTGATGGTGCCTGATTATCTCCATGACCCTTGACCCTAAGCCCATGTCCAGTCCCCGTCTAGGCTAGTGCCTAGAGCTGGGCTATCCTACCACGGAGCAGACCTGCCCAAGGAGCAAGTCTGTACCTTAATGACCAGGCACAGGAAGAACCTGGAGGTCAGACCAGCCATGCTGAGGGCAGGATGCAGGGCAGGCAGGCAGCATTCTTGCTGGGAATCTGGCATTGTGAAGATTTCCCCAGCAAAAGCCCCTCCTGAAGAGACAGCTACACGGGCAAGAGCAAGGAAACAGGGAAACAGTTCACAAGGAGTCGTGGTCCCGGCTCAGAGCACTCGCCCTGACAGGGCAATGTAAGAGGAGGCAGGAGACAAGGAGCTGGAGACAAGGAGAATCAGAAGTCGACCTTAGCCTGGAGGATGTGAACAGGGAGCCATTGCTCGGGGAGGGGCGTGCCATCCATGGCCCTGGAGAAAACAGATCTGGCAGACAGAATGGAGGAGGTGGGAGCTGGAGGGAGGGGGAACTTTGGGGCTGTCCTGGTGGGATCCGGGCCAGGATGTTGATGGCAGAAACAGATAAGAGACAACCTGTGGCGGTAGAATCAATAAGGGAGAACCACGCTCTGCAAATGGAGAGGAAACAAAGAGAACACGCAGTCTTGGCCCCAGGTGCCCACAAGCATAGTGGGGCAGAAAACCAAATCAACAGGAGGAGGAAAAATGGTAAGAGGAAGATGGTAAGAGGTGCAGAGGACATGGTCCCTTCCGGGGCTCCTGCAATGCCATGCTCTCCCTGAACCCACAGAAAGCTCCATGTAGCTTTCTGAGCCACATCCTGATCCCCTCCAGGTATCACACAGAGGTGCCCTCCATCCAACCCTGGCCCAGTGCCTGGCACAGCCTTTGACAGGCAGTGGATTTGGAAATGAACGCTCAATCATTCATGGGCTGAGACCCAGGAAGCCATCATGCTGGACAGCTGGTGGCCAAAGCCCAGCCCCACCTCCATGTGACATAATAAAACCCCCCTCCACAGCGAGGGCCACCTGGCTCCATGGAATCTCCTGGCTTCACGGTCACCACCAAGTGGAGAAGGAGCATATCTGAGAGTCTCCATCTGTTTACAGGACTTTCATAGGGATTCTCTTTGCATTAAGAGATCCAAGCTATCATGATTTGCAGCTTGTTTTCTACTGATTAACAAGCCCTCTGCAGATAATAATGAGTGCTACTGCGGGCCCATTAATGTCAGTTCCTTTTAAGCCACACCAGCTGCAGGTTGACCGGCTACCCCAATCTGCCTTGGATGATCCAGTTACAGCACCAAAGTCTCCCATCCCAGGAAAGCCCTCGATCCCAAGCAAACCTGGGTAGTTGATCACCCCAGTGGCAGAAGGGCTCTCGGGTATTCAGACAGGGAGCAACCTGGGCAGCAGCTGTGGGCACAGCAGCCAGCCCCAGAGACACTGCCCCAGGAATGCCCAGTCTCTCCCACACACTCAAGTCCTCCACGGCCTCTTCATGGGCTACCATATCTCGTGCCCCCATGGGATTATGCTTGTTTTCAGACACCTGCCAGAGAGCTGGGCACACAGTGCACGTGGCATAAGGAATTGCCAATTGTCTTAGAAAGTCTGTCCCGTGGCCCCTCTGCTCTCTGCTCTTCCTATCAGGGAAGGGCTGAGTGGATTCTTGTGGGCAGCTGATTCTAACAGAGCCGACAACCAAGAATTCCCAAGACAAATTCAAGTTTCTGTTTCTGATTCAGTGACAGCCCATTCAAAACCAGTTTGGTAAACCATTTAATCATGAGGTTTGCATAGGAGAGTTTTCCAATGAGATATTTTACATCAGTTTTCCAAGAAAATAAAATGCTGAGCATTTCTAAGAGCAAACTGACTTGGCACTGTAAATAATGCTGTTTTACTAAGGGGACTTCTAAGGCAAGGCTTCAAAGGGTGGGAAAAGATGAGAAGACAGGTAGAAAGATGTAACTGAGAGAAAGCAGCACGGCAGGGACATATAGACTCACCACAGAACTCAAGGTAAGTGCTTTGCAATTTTTAATAAGCTTTTTATTTTTCAATAATTTTAAATTTAGAGAAAGGTGTCACATTTGTGCAGAGAGTTCACCCACTTTCCCCTATTATTAACATCTTGCATTTCCTCAGTACATTTGGCAAAACTAAGGTTGATTACTAATAACGAAACTCCAGCTTTAGTTTGGATGTTACTAGTTTTTCTAATGTCCCTTGTCCATCCTAGGATCCACTCCAGGGTGCCACATTGTACCAAGGCCTCATCTACTTTGCGATAGTTTCCCAGATTCTCCTTGTTGTTCATGACCTTGACAATTTTAAGAAGTCCCAGTGAGGTATTTTGGAAGGCGTCCCTCAACTTGGACTTGTCTGATGTTTTTCTCATGATTAGACTGTGGTTATGAGTTTGGGAGAAAATACCATAGAAGCGAAACATACCTTCATCACATCATATGATGCCTCCTGTTGTCAGTGAGACTTTATCCCCAGACATATTAACTTGGTCACCTGGCCAAGGTAGCATTAACCAATTTTTCTACTATAAAGTAGAGCAGGAATTTTTGAATGCCTTCCTTTCTAAACCTTTTTGGGGGGAGCTCCAACAGCATCTTCTATGTTCATTCAGTTCCCTGGGACATGACTACTTGTCCAGGGGTGATTACTTGTGTGACATTTGTCAAAATTCCCCTGTTTATAGCAGCACGATTCACAATTGCCAAACTTTGGAACCAGCCAAGGTGTCCATCAACAGATGAATGGATCACAAAACTATGGGATATGTACACAATGGAATTTTACGAGCCACAAAGAAGAACAAAATCACATCATCTGCAGGGAAATGGAGAGAACTAGAGAACATCATGCTCAGTGATATTAGTAAGTCACTAAGAGTAAAAAATCAGATGTTCCCCCTAATCTGTGGGAACTAGATAGAATGGGACTTAGAAGGAACTTAGAAGGGAAGAAGAAGAAATCTTTAGATGGACAAAGAAGGTGACCTAACTGAAGGAGTTGGGAGGGGGGTGGAGGGAAACACACTATAGCACATGATGTACATACACAAACCTATAAGACTCAATCACTATCCGGAGCAGGAAAGGGAGGGAAGGGGGAGGGAATAGGGTGGGATTGGAGGGAGGGCTAAATGTGCAATGTGTGCATGTATGATGTTCATACCCTGACATATATCAAAATGTATAATTACAATGCACCAATAAATGAACATTAAAAAAAATTCCCCTGTGACTGGCTGATAGACCTTATGCAGAACTTACAGTGGCCCCACACCTCGAGAATTGTGTGTTTGCCAACAGAGTAGGTGCCAGTCCAAGAGAGAACTACAGTCCTTAGATTGATGTCCTCGAAGAAAGCCTACAGTTGCAAGAAAAAGGAAAGATGTTCACATTGGCAGCTCTAATTGTCTGAGGCTGTGCATCTTCTCTCTCCCCCCTTGACATCTGCTGAATTGAGCTGAGTGGATCCAGTTCCTGCTACTCTCTGGCCATGGCTCCCTCCTCTTTTCTTCCCTCTCTTTGTCTTCTTAGTCCCTGTCTTCTTCCCTTAGATGACTCGTAAAGGACTGGAGTGCAACTTTTAATTACTCATTGTGCTTGTTAGAGTTCTCTCTACACTCCTTCATTTACAGAACAGAAAGCTGGAAGTCTCCCTTGCCTCTCCAAGAGGAATGGCTAGGCTTCCTTCACACGCATGTGACCAGCAGCGTGGACTTTCCAGATCGAGCAGTGCGGATGCATTTTCCAATGTGTGGTCTGGCGAGTGACAAAGTGTTTGATACCAGAGTTGTGTGGTCACCATGTCCAAACTTCAGACCCCAGTAGGGCAGAGTGCAGTAAAAATGTCCTCCTGCTGTTGCCAACTTTATCTAGGGCGGAAATAGTAAGTGTTGTCACACTCGGCACTTGGAGGGGACCTCAGAGCTCATCTAGCCCAACTGCTTCGTTCTGCAGATGGGAAACAAAATCTGTTGATAAGAAGAGATTCGCTCGAGGTCACTCAGCAAGTGGGTGAGCATGGGCTAAGGGCCCGCTGTCTGGATGCCCACTCTAGTGGTCCTTCCTCTACCTCGTGGTTGATTATATCATAGGGAAAACAGCTACCTTCCCCCACACATGACTATTTCCAAGTGGATTAGGACATGCAGATCCCACGCAGGCATTTTTCCTACACAAATAGTGCCATGAACAGTTTCTAATTTAATCAAGATGCACCTCACAGTTCAACCCACTAAGCAGAAACCCATTTGGAATCAGCACCACTTTGAACATCCTACCCAGATCATAGCTCCACCTGCTTCACCCACAGCTGGGCTCAGACATGAGCCTGGAATCCACAAGATGAACCTTGCACTTTGAGGTGACTGCTCAGTAATATGACTGCTGTGGACGTGGGAATGCAAGCAACGTGGCTGCGGAGTTTTTACAGGCCTGGAGTGCCGGGACCAGCAGCCCTCTTACCTAACTCCACACCCAGCAGCCACTGGGGTGCTGAGACTGGGGGCAGAGTCAGCTTCACCATCAATCAAGGAGGAGGTGGCCCTCTCCAGGACCACCCCGTGGGCTCTGGAAGTCCTTCGGGCAGCTGGCACTGAGAGGCTCCTGCCGGGCTGCAGAGGGTGGCACGTCTGTCCGTCTGTCTATGTATTCCATCAGCCTTTCTGCTGCTTCCTGCATCCACCCAAATATATCGGGGGAGCAGGACTCTAGAGAAGACCCAGTGAAAGGTAGACACAGTCTGTAAGTGACTTCAGCCAGTTGTGTGGACAGATGTACACTCCAAGATGTGGGCAATCTGGGAAAACACGTGCAAGCTGAAGATGGAGCTCCTGCCTCCAGACGCCCAGGCTGAGGGGTCAGCGGCCACCACTGAGTGACACACTGTCAGTACAAAGCATAGGAAACTACTAAGACATCGGTGTCAGTGGTAAATAACTCAGAACACAGTACTGGTTTCGTTTGGCTGTCTCGTCCTTTGGGGAGCTTGTCCAAAGTCACAGACCGAAGAGACCATTCAGATGTTTCGAAGGTAGAAACTCCTCAATGCAGTGGAATCAATTGATCAATTGATCACCTGAGCCCAACCCCAGTGTCCAGGCGGTGAGTCCATGATGTGGAGCTGGCAGGCTCCCTGTGCACTTTGTACTCCAGATCCCAAGCTAACTCACAGGGCAACAGCTGTTAACAGATATCCAACATATGTTCCTTTAAAACCTAGACTCAGTCAGGCATGGTGGTACACGCCTGTAATCCCAGTACTTGGGAAGCTGAGACAGGAGGATCCCAGGTGTGAGGACAGCCTCAGCAACTTAGCGAGACACTGTCTCAAAAGAAAAAAATAAAAAGGGCTGGCGGGGGGTTAGCTCAGAACTAGAATGCCCCTGGGCTCGATCCCCAGTACCAAAAAATAAAAATCAAATAAAATTTGAACTTACATGGAATCTCAAAGGCTCTCCGTTGCCATTACAAATTTCACATCCATTCATTAGTAAGCCCTCCTACAATCTCAGCTCAACCTATGCCCTTGGCTTCCATCACATACTCTATACTATAGCCATGCCAGCTTTCCTCTTTGTCCTTCTGCCTGAAATTCCTTCCTCCACCAAAACCATCCACCTTGGCCAAATGCTGAGCTCTTACTCATCTTCCATACCCCTCAAAACTCCCCCTAAGAAGTCTTGTCCACCGCCTGACCATCTTCTCCACAAAGCCCCCAGAGAATTTCTTCTACATCTATCTTATGGTTCCAGTGCTCAATAAACATCAAATTGTATTCACATGAGCGATTTCCCTAATTCGGAACTAAGCTCCTGTTTCCAACCATATAGGAAGCAAAACAAAAATATCTGAGTCCTGAAGACCCTAGGGAATCAAAAACTTTCACACTCTCTTCTATTCACACAATTATAATTCAGCTTCGCTCGAGGTCTTAACAAAAAGCATTCCCAAATGTTGTTAGTGCTCCTCTGGGCCTGCAAACATTTTTTACTCCAAACACATTAGCTGCAACATGTTGGAGCCCTCATTGGAGAAAGAGTGAGAAGGCCAGATAGGCTTCAGGCCAAAAGCCAGGAGGTGGGAGCCGAGACCCTACTCTGAGCGAGCTACCCAGCTACCCAACACCCGGGTAGACATGTGCAACCCATAGGCAAACTAGTGGAGAGGAGGAAGAGAGGACGGTTTTGCTCTTCGCAAAAATGGTCCCCATCGTTACACTCAAATCAAGATGTGGGAAGCACCCTAATGTTTAGAGAGGTTTACTTCACTGCCCCCATGTCTCAACTTCACACTGCACAGCAGGCAAAGGCAGCTCCACTGGTGAAACCTGGATGCTGTCATGCCCTTTTAGCTGCCTAGGGGGAAAATTAAATTAAAAATATAATGACTTGACATCAGAAGGAAGTTTTTCCAGGCCACACATGAAAAGCAAGATCCTGATTTTATAGTCCACGGTTGAGAACTGAACACCAGCAGTTGTAAAAAGTAGGGAGAACAATGAGCAGGTCATGAAGCTGGGGTTTCTGTTTCCTGG
This sequence comes from Glis glis, assembly GCA_004027185.1. NCBI lineage: Eukaryota > Metazoa > Chordata > Mammalia > Rodentia > Gliridae > Glis > Glis glis. The sequence continues at coordinate 26,769 of PVJS01015641.1, read as the reverse complement.
CAACCTTTTAAGAATGCCTACCATTTCTGAAGACATTAGTATCTAAGAATAATGAGGATATGTTTGGATTTCACACATTCTTCTTCTACAGCAGGAACCCTTGATAAGTTAGCGAGTTTCATGAAAGCTGAAAAACCATTAGCTTTGACAATAGACCTATAAATAGAAGACCAGGGAATCATGAATATGCTAATGACTTTTCCCTGCTATGGCCTTGCGGTATTGAGGTTTCAGCCCTAACATGTACATCAATTGGTGCCAAATCTAACCATCTTGCAATCTTCCACAGGAATCCCTGCTTCACATGAAACAAAGCACTATGAATCACATGTTTTGGGAGGGTCTGGTATTTCTGCAAAAGAAAAGTGTCTCCCTGCAGAGTTTTGATGATTTAGTACTTCGGTGAATGTTCTCTCTAAAATGGAGCAATAACCTGATAATTCAAAGGTTATGAGTACAATGGAACTTTAGATATTTTCTAAATTAACACATTACATACAGATAAATCAGCCAGCAGATATTTATGGATCCACGAAGCATCTAAATGGGTCTTAGCTCCAATGGAATGTAAGCTCCCTGAGGGCAGGAACGTATCCACTATACCCTTGAAAAACTAACAGCCACGGGATAGATGTCAGTAGACATCAGTTGGGTGAGTTGATTGATTAGTTATTTAACTAAACTTCATTAATGAGGGAAAGTATCATCTCAAGGCATATGTAGCTGTTCTGGAAATATGAGACCAACTGAACACATGGAACTCATGACACAGAACGCCCACAGAAGTAGGACGGATCTGTTCCCAGTACAGTTAGCTTGCCAGAGGTCACAACTGTGGACAGTCAAATTAGCCTCCTTTGTTCACTCCACACTCATCAACTCAGTACATACTGTGTTCCCAGCCTTGGGTCAGGGTGGAACTATAGAAATGGCCAGAACACCACTGGCAGAAAGAGCATCTCTAACCCACCATGCATGATGAGCTATGGGACTCTGAGTGCATATTCAGCATAGCTGAGGGCTGGAAGGGGGCGGGGCAACAGAGAAGCACAGGGCCGGGTCACCCTGTAGGAGCTGGACATCCAGCTCAGGCACAACACAGGATGTGACCCTTTGACTCCAGCCTTTCCTCGTGTCCATGTACTTTGCCCCAGGGATGTGCAAAATCCCAGAGAGATGGTCGCAGATGCTGTGCAGGAACGAGCGTGTGTGAAGCAAAGCAAAGGAAGGTATCTCGGAAAGCTGGCAAGGACTGGGTGACCAAGCACCGTGGATTCAGGAAGTAGAAAAGAAGCAGCATGGTAAGAATACAGGGACTTTGGGCAGAGTGGTTAAGAAGACCATTCGGATTAAATCTACCTGGTTAGAAACTGTGTTCTGCAGATGAGTCATCGTGGTATGCTGGGCAAGTCAAGCTCATTGAGTCTCCGTTTCCCTGTCTGTAAAACAGCAGCAGTGTATTAAATGCCTCGTGGAGCCTTACCTATCCCTGATAAGCTCTCAATAGACTTAGCTATTTTATAAACGGCAGCTTAGGATCAGGTAGCCATAAGCATCCATCTGCATCTGCATCCATGAGCAGATCTCACCACACACACACACACACACACACACACACACACCATCCAATTCCTACTTCATTGTTCATGCTGGACACTGCCTGACTCTCAAGCCCCTATCTGCCATAATCAATCCACCTCCCAGTGGATCGCCAGCAGGGCTACTGAACACGGAACAGCAAGTCATACTTCCTGCCTACCTGCTCTGGGAAGGTTTCCTTGGTTAGCTCAACAGGGTCTGGTCTTCTCCCCTCTCCAAGCCTGCTTTTCTAGTTCTCTGCAGGCTGCAGTGCGATTCTACCTTGTACCACAGAAGCCTCTGTTCTCTTTAAATCTGCCCCCACTGGATCATAAGCTCTTTGAGAGCAGAGACCTCCTTTCCCACCACCCCAGCCCCTGCTTGGACTCGTATAGAGCCAGCCTGAATGCATGTCTATTGGATCGAATTCAGGTCAGCATGAGTTTTGTAGGCGAGGAAACTCCAGATCTTTCAGCCCACCAGGAGTAATAGTGGACCTGCCTTTGGCCTCCTACTCCCCATGCTCAGCTCTGCTTCTTGAACCACCACAGCACACTCCTGGGGACAGGACAGGCATTCCATTTCGTCAGGGAGCCCAGTGGTCCTGCAGACCAAGCTCTGTCCCAGGCAGGAGAGGAGGCTGTGGGCGAGGCTGCAGGCCCTACTACTGCACCAGCGTGGCAAGGCCAAGATCCCAGTTGGTAACAGTGTTGGTCTTGGCCACTTCCTGTCTCTGCAAACAAGGCCAAGGCTTCTCTGCAGCCCTGATAGTGTCTCTCCCCGATGGCAGCACAGGCAGGATTGGCTAAGCTTCACACTCCGGCAACACTCAGATGGTGCATAGAGCAATCCAGGCTGCATCCTCCCTCACCCCGTACCCACAGAGCCCCTTCCTCCTCACTGTTCTGACCCACCCACCCCATGCCAGTGAGAATTATCTCTGAAGCACACATCCAACCAACCGCCTTACTACTTGGCTGCAAGCCTCCGCTGCAGTACCCCGTCCCTCTGTGCATGGGGACTGAACTAAATCAGTGTGGGGACAGACTGTGGGGGTCTCCATTTGCAGCCACATGGAATCACTGTATATCAATGCCCCTGGGCCTGCTTGACTATGGGCTTCCCAAGCTATGACCCCCTGGAAGCCCACCCACACATCTGTTCGTCTGTACATCCACCCATTTGCTAGGAAGGGACCCATAAGAATGAAAGAGCTATAGGAGCTAAGGCGTGACACCACTGGAGCTGGGTTCCAGCCCTGGCTCTGTACCAACTCACCGCGAGTTGCTATAGGCCAGTCCCTTCCCTCTCTGACCTCAGTGGGTCTCTTTCTTCAGTCACATGGAGCCTCCAATTCCCATTATAAACAAGAGGTGTCTTTTTGGAACAGGGGAGGAGCAGGGCTGGAGACCACCATGCTCCGCCCCCTCTCCCCTGAAGGTCCTGAGGAATAGGATCAGATTCCCTGGTGCCCCCACTCTGACCCCCTGGGCTCTGTGACACTAAGTGGCCTGGACACAGGTTGGGAGCTCAGGTCCATAGAGAACACGGTTAATGCAGAACAGGGATCTAATGACTGGGACTCTCCTGACCTATGGAGCAGCCCCGACAGCAGTCACTGAAGTCACTCCCATACCCTGACAAAATCCAAGGGCCCAAAACAACACAGTAGGAACTGTAATGGAAGGAAACAGGCTGCCGGGGGGGCATATTAGGAAGAGGGCCTTGTTGCTCAGAAATTGGATCAACAAGGCATAGCCAGAGTGGAGCCCTACAGCCCTGAGACAGGAAAAGCAGGTCAGAGAGGAAGGAGAGCTGGTGTGGCCAATCTCAGGGTGGTTCCTGGGGAGGCAAGACTAGGGCTAGCCCTTGGATGATAAAAATTATGCCCTTTGTTTATTGTGCATCGACTGTGTGCTAAGCACTGTGCAGGCATTCACTCAGCCTTGCCAAACCCCTAGGAGGTAGCAGAGATGAATCCCATTTTATGAATAAAGAAACTGAGGTTCAGGTAAATTCCCTGGTTTCCTAGTCTGCTAAAGTTAGGATCTGAACTCAAGGGCAACCTACCCCAGAGCCCAGACTCCTTTGCTAAACAGTATATAACCTGGGCAGGAGTGCAGGGGACTTGCCAGAGGAGGGCCCAGCAGAGCAAAGGCTGCAGTGGGACCCAGGAGTAGCCAGTGGTGTGGAGAAGGCTGTGCTGAAGAGACTACACTGCGAGGCACAGAGCCCTATACCAAGCAGAGAGGCATGTCCCGTTCTGGGAAGAAGGCACCCAGGCTCCCTCAGCCCTGGAGAAAGCCTGGATCTGCCTCCTTCTCCTGGGATCTCCCCACCCCAGCTGTCACCTGCAGTGGGGTCTGCAGGAACCTCAGGCCAGCAGCTTCCCCTCCCAGCCAAATGCCTCCACCAAGGGCAGCCAGCCCAGGCCCCAGCAGCCCATCTAGATGCTTCCACTGTATGCTCAGTGAATGGTCCAGCCTGCCCTCTGGGCCACCAGCCCACACTGGGAGTTTTCACAGGACAGTCTCCAAACCTACCCTTAGGCAGAGGGCCACCAGCAGTCCTAGCTGTAGGGCACTGGGAGGAACTGGGTCAAGGCCACACTCCCAGCTAAATCCACCTCTGGGCCCAGTTCCTCCGAGAGCCACAGCGCCCTCTGTCATGACAGGCTACTCAGAGCCCACCTAGCACCTGCCCTGTCCAGAGGCTGCAACTAAGGTTCCTGGTTAAATCACAAAAGACCTGTACCCTGAGCAAAGGGACCAACTAATTAAAACACTGTGCAATGTCTCCCTTGCAACAAGACAAAAACAACAAGACGACAGAATAATGGAAAGGCGACTCACGCCCGGCTCCTGGCTCTAACTATAGCAGCCGCGTCACCTCAGGCAAGTCATTAATTCTCTGGCCCTCCTTTTCCTTATCTGATAGTAGTAACATTTATTTTATTTAACATTTATTTATTATCTTTTAAAATTTGTAGCTCATGCCAGGTGTGGTGGCACACGCCTGTAATCCTAGTACTTGGGAGGCTGAGACAGGAGGACCATGGGTTCAAGGACAGCCTCAGCAACATAGACTCTCAGCAACCTAGTGAGACCCTGTTCCAAAACTAAAATGTTTTAAAGGGCCGGGGTGTAGCTCAGAGGTAGAATGTCCTTGGGTTCAATCCTCAGTACCACAAAAAAGAAAAATTGTAGCTCACAATGTGCTTTCATATTTTCTATCTTATTTAATTTAACCTCCCCAAATCTTGTGAGATAAGAATTGCCTCCCCTATTTTGCTGATGAGGAACAACAGGATCACAGAGGTCGATCTCAATATTCAAGACACAGCCAGTCGGAGGTGGAGCCTGGCCTGGAGCCTGACCAGGGATCAAGAAACCTGGTCTCCTGCTCTGCCCACCTCCCAGTGCACCCTGGGAAAGCATCCCCCGGTCAAGGCTTCCAGACATCTAGTCAACCACAGAGGCTTTCTCCCTCTCATTACTTAAGTGACTGGTTTCCTGAGTCCTGATTTTCTGCAGCTGGAAGGACAGTGTTCCAGCTCCAGGTATATTCAACTCTCCCCCCCAAAAATAGAACATATTCTTCTACTCCAGTTTTTCTAGACCAAACACTGGCACCAACAGATCCCCAAAGATGAAATCTGGGAGAAAAACTTATGGTGGGCTGTGGAGAGTGTAGTTGAAGTTGGGCAAGGAAGCATGGGATTGATCTAGAAGTAACCCTTAGAGGAAAAAGGGAGGAGGGGGTGACCATTTCAGCACCTGCCCAAGTTGGCCGCCGCTGACAATACCGCCACAGAACACATCCACCCATGTCCCGGGCAGGGTGAGAGGACAGCACAGCTGCAGTTCCCCGAGCAGGAGACCCACCTGGTCCACAGCCCGCTGGGCCTTTTGCCCGCCAGGCCCCATGAGCAGAGCTGACTCACAGGGGGTGGACTGGGGGGACGGCCTGGCCCAGCTCTCAGCACATCTGACTCACAGTCTCCTCCTGAGCCACTGTACGACGTTCCTTCTCCCAGAAACATCATCCATCTTTTTTTTTTTTAACTGGCAGAAGAACTTTTTCATGTTCTTGGGACTGTAAACTGAGCATCGAATTTTCCGCAACTTTTCTCGATGAGTGGGAAAGTTCAAAATAAGTCCATGTGGGGGCCTGAACATTATCCTAACTCTAGAGCTGCCCGAGTTTCTCCTCAGGTGGTTCACCTGGAGGAGGCTAAAAGCGAAAATATTTCAGAAGGACTAGGGATCAATGTAAGCCAATGGAGTGGCTGGATCTGCTTAAATGAGTATTTAATATTTAATATGGGTCCATGTATCTGGCACTGGAGCAGGTGCTGCACATGTATTTTTCTAATCCTTACCATAGTTTGCAAAGTCAGACTCATCATTCCTATTTTAAAGTTGTGAAAACAGAGACTTGGAGGAGTTAAGCAACCTGCCCAAGGTTCGGTGTGGGAGCCAAGATTCAAGCTCGGGTCTGTCTAGTCCCAAAGCTGATATGCCGTGACTAAGCCACACAGCTGCTCTACCTTCAGCACAACACGTGCCGCTGAGAGCAGTCAGCCTCCCATGACTCCAGCATGACTGTAGGTGACAGTGTGCCAAGGTGTTCGGTGCGGCAGATCCTCTGGCCTCCTCCCACCCTGCTACACGTCCCAAGCCCTGGGGCTGGAGCCGCTGGCTGCATCTCCTGGGGAAGGCAAAGAGGGAGAAAGAGTGGTTCCCGTAGGCATCACCCATCCGGTCAAGCTGTGACGCCTCCTGGGAGTTAGCGACCTCTGCCACCTTCTAGGAGACTCTCCCCCTCAGGAACTCACCTGGGAACAAAAGCCTGCACATAAAAGCCACTGCGGGGACACAGATGGCCCTTGGGTGTGAGCCTGCTCCTCTGCAGCTGCCACGCAATGTACACTGCCCACATGCAGAGAGCCCGTAGTGGACACTCCGTTCGCCCCTACAGAGTCCCCTCCACTCTGTGCTGTGCCCCGGAGTCTGACCCCCAGCTACATAATGAGCCCTTTGACTGTCAGGTGGGTTCGGCCAATGGAAAGTTCTAGCACTAGACAAGATGGTGGGAGGTAAGATCAGGGAATGGTTGCCCAGCTGGCAGTTCTTCCAGCAAAATCCCCCTCTCAGTCAGCCTCTCCTGAGCCCCATAGCCACAGGGACAGGACAGGCTGAGCCGCAGCTGCTGCTCAGTCCCCCACCCCCAACCCACCCTGGCTCCTACTGCGGCTTGCCCGGGGTGCTGCCTCCTCCCTTGCTCATGGCCGCGGGCCTTCCCACACTTTGGAAATGCCCCTTCGTTAAGCTCTCCCCCTTTGTTACCTCCACCCATTCATGCCAGGACTCCAAGCCACCACAGTCATTTAGTGCAGAAGCAGTGACTTGAGTCTAAGGAAATGTGGGGTCAATGTGTCCTTGGCTTTTACCATCATCAAAGTCTGGAAATCTTAGACCCCGCTCATGGTGCATTTGGTGTGCATTTAAATGATCACGTGCAACTCAGAAGTACCCACGTCCCTGCTCGCCACAGCTTCAGTCCCCTGGCAGTAAAGGGCTAGGGAGAGAGGCCTTGGCCTCAGAGCCTTCCCAAGATCCACAGGTGAGCACGGTCACACTCAGTACCCCTGCCAGGTCACATCATCACCCAAAGCGACAAGCTGCATAAAGCACGTTTTTGGATTTAAGTATAAACTTTTTATTGAAGTCCATTATCTTCTCTGTCACCAAAACAGTTGACTTGCTTTTAGTCTGTACAGATTGTATTCTTAATGGAGAGATAAAGAAGACTAAGACCCACCTCCTATCCTCATGGAGCCCACAGATAAGAGGGTGCAGGAACTGAGAGAACACAAGGGGTGCTCGACGCCTGCCTGGAGAGTCTGCGAAAGCTTCCTGGAGGAGGTGGCATCCAAAATGATTTTGGAAGGGTGGGAAGGAGTTCAGCAGGTGGATAAGATGAATGAGAGCATTCCAGGCAGCCGACGCAGCACGTGGAAAGTTCTAGCAGTGTGAAAGAGTGTGATACCCCCGGTGCCAATGGCAGAGCACTATGACTGGAGCTTGGTGCATCATGGGAACTGATGGTCATCAGAGCATCCTGGTCATCTTGACCTGCAGCCATGCTCAGGATTTAAAAGAAAGTGCAAAAACGCCTGCAAACTTTGTTGATTGCCAACAAAGACCCATGTGAAAGGGCCCTGCTCAAAGACAAAATGGCCTTCTTAATGACAAAGGAAAACATAGTCACTTCATTTCTGGGTTCATATTTATGCTCCAGAAAAGAAAGTGAGACCTGAAAAGTAAGAAAATTAAGGTCATATATTTTGAAGCTATTTAAGTAATAAGATATTGTTGAGGATATGTATCCTATGAACTAGTGTCTATCTATGCCAACTGGCCAGAAATCGCTCTCTGAAATGGAGATGGGTGGATGGATGATTTATAGAAGGAAAGACGGGAGGAAGAAAGTGAATGAATTCATAGATAAATGGCATAGAGATAGATTAAAACTGAATAGATGTTCCCCAAACTTCTTTCTAACTCAGCGAATCAGCTCTGCCCACTGCCACAAAAATAAAAAAACTAGAGAATGGCCAACTAAATTGGAAATCAAGGTCAAAACTCCCAGAGACTTGAGAACACATGGTGCTGACTCCGGACCAGCCCACAGATAACTGGGAAGAGCCCCGCTGTGCCCACCCTTGCCTCCTCTTGGCCCCGCTCCCCTAGACAATGTAGGGTTCACTTGTGGGGATCCTGCGAGAGAGCAGTGCCCTGGGGAGCATCCCAGCCTGTAAATTCCAAGGAACATTACGATCAATTGAAGGAAACTCTTGCAATTTTGTCAGCCACAAATGGCTCCAAGGAAAGTCTGGGTCAGTTTTCAGACCTGGCAATACCTTCCTTCGTGGCAGAAGGACAGTGGCCACAGAGAGGCCAGTTTTCCTTCCCCGTTTTCCCAAAGGAAAGAGCCCTGAGCTGCGAAGCTTGTGTTTTTCCCACCTGTGGTTTTACGGTCCAGCCAAGTTAATAAGCTGAAATGCAGCTTTGGTTCGGGCGATTCTCAAGAAGGAAAACAGCAATTTTGCCTTCAAAGGGACAAACCGTGGAGCCAGGAAATGAGAGCTATGTTTCCGGGCTGGGGGAAGGATGGCCTGCAGGCTTCAGAGGCCAAGCTCCCCCCAAGGGCAGGGAATGGACCAGTCTTCTGCACCAGGGGCACCTGTGGCCTAAAGAAGCCACCAGTTCATTTAGTGGGCAGAGCAGATGCTAAAAGGAGATCCAAGATCTGTATCTGCTGGGAGAGCCAAGGGCGGCAGGACACAGCTGTCGGCTAGGCCTCCAAGAGCAGAGAAAAGGGGCAAACACCCCGTTTATGGGCTGCAAATGGTCAGTCATACAGATCAGTGGAAGAGGATTGAGCAGGAAGAGGGACTGTCCTCGAAATCCTGTGGCCTCCCATCATTCTGTGCTTGACCACTAAGTCCCTCTGTGGCTTTAGGCAAGCCGTTCCTCCTTCCTGGGCCTCCTTTTCCTCCTTCATAAAATAGGCATGGCCACCCTCTGCTTTATCTCACAGCTCCCAGGAGAGAAGGAATGTGAGCCCGCCCCGAGGTTCCAGCCTATTCTGTGATCTGAGACAGGTGAGCTCCCCCGGGAATGTCACCACTGACATTTCTCGCATCTCAGCTGGCATAGCAAGCCAGCTTCCTCTCTTCCCACTCAAATTAGTCCAGCTGCATTCCCAGCCCTGCCGGAGTTCCCCCAGGTCAGCTCCGAATCTAGCTTTTCAAGGCCTTCAGTTGACCCAGTGGCCCAGTCTCTGAGGATGGTGCACAGCTTTGACACAATCCTGACGCTCCACCGTAACCAAGACACGACAACATTTAACACTGATCCGATCCAATTAATCACGCCTGTGTCTTCCTCAGCACAGCGCTCCATAGAAAGCCATTTCCCGGCTCGCAATGCACAGGGGAGCCCGTGTTCCCCTCCACCCAGGGAAAATCTGCAGGATGCCAAGAGGTTTATTTTTCTAGGATTAACACAATGACAGGGAATCAGCCATATATATTGTTGAACATGACGAGCCAAATATTTTTCTGTAATTTCTACAATAATACGAGGAAAGTTAAAAAAGAAAAAGAAAAAAAGCAGCCGGTGTTAGACCGGTCTTCGTCGGCTCCAGCCTCCAAAAATAACAGCGGTTCCTATGAATTACTAACAACACTCTTTGCAAGACAGTTGCTTGATACAAGAAATGGAACATATTAACAGGAGCTTCCTGAGTGAAGGGGGCTTAGGGAGGACAGACTGACCTCAGACAGACGGCACAGGAAGGATGTGCGCTCTCAGCCATCAACCCTGTGATGTTCCCTTCCTAGCAAGCAGAAGTCCTGGGCGATGTCACCCTGACACACATGGAATTGGAGCATTTGGTGGGGGAGGGGGCAGGGGGGCATCTGGATTCGGCCACGCATGACCTCCAGCACTTTCAAACAACCTATTAACTTCCGGACCTTGAAACTTGTTGAAGCAACACTGGAGGGTCAAATGTGAAACCAGAATCTAAACAGAGGCGAGGATCTAAAAGGAAGATGGGGACGGAGAAGCCAAAGGTAGAATCAGGCGAGGTCTGCCTCGGGTTGATGTGCGGTCAGAGCCTACCATCAACCCGCTTATCTTCAAGGGCCCCGCCCTCGCTCCAGAAGCAGGGGACCTGGACAGGTGAAGGGCCTTGAGGGGAGCAGGAAACAATGAGCCCAGGTTAGGAATCCAGAGAGCAGAGCTCTGGCCCGGCTTCCCACACACCACCTCTGTGGCCTAGGGTCATTCACATCCCCGACCCCGGCCAACTGTTCTCAGCCTCGGGAGTGTGTTGTAGAAATGAAGTAGGAGTGAGAATTAAAGAAATGCAATGAAGACTAGATGCTGATGTTCAAGAGCCAGCTCCCACCCTACAAACCCACAGCAAGGGAGATTTCTTGAGGAGTGGGCAGAGAGCCCTCCTGGACCCACACAGAGGGGGACTCCATGAACAGCAAGCCCACCCAGGCTGCTTCCCGGCCATCCTCAGGGGAGACTGCCACTGACCTATGAGAGTTCTAGCTCATAAGAAACCTACAAGCCAAAATTGCATCCATCCCACACCCCCAAGAAAAAGGCCTCTCTTTGGCCCTTCCCTGGAATGGGGAAACTAGAGCTCCAGCTTGGGTACAGCAAGGGACAACATTTGTTTCAATATCAGAGGACAGAACCAGAGCGCTGGCATATGCTTCCTGGAGTCAGGCATCTGGTTAATAGATGGAAGAATTTTCCACCTGTCAAAGTGACCAGCTAGCCAGACGCAACCTCCCCCTCCCCTCGCTGGGCACCTGGCCCTCCCAACTTTATCCTCATGCTCATACCCTCTTCTCTCCCTATGGCCTTATTTTAGCAAAAAGGGATCTCAGGAGCAAAAAGGATTTCAAAGGCAAAGAGGCTGAGAGGGAGGAGATACTCAGGATTGGGCCCTGCATTCGAGGAACCTTTTGGGCTTAATAGAGAAATTGAGGGACAGATAGACAGGATTGGTGAGATCATGAGAGCTACTCAGACCCTGTGTCTGCTGGGGTCAGAGGAGTAAGGGGGGGACAAAAAGCCAGACAAGAGGGCTCCCAGCAGGAAACAAAGCCGGAAGCCCGGTGCTGGCCCCAGCCTGCCCTCTCCTCCCAGGTTGTGTGAACCCAAGCAAGATGTTGAGTAGAATATATGGCAAGCCCTCCAAGGATGAGGGGGAAAGCCCTGGTCCATCCTGCTAAGTGCTGGTGTGCAGAAAGGAGTCAGTCACAGCCCAGCCCTCGGAGAACTCCCGGTCTTGCGGTTCCTGGGAGCCAGCACAGGGAAGGAGAAGCCCTGCCCTGCACCCCAGCTGGCGGAAGGCAGCATCCACTGGGGAGCCAGGGATCTGAGGGAAGCGTGAGACAAACACCAAATGTTTTACCACTGGAAATAAAATTGAAAATGGCCCTGGAGGCCACTCGATCCAGAATTTCCAGGGGGAGGTTTGGAGCCAGTGAGTCACCAAGAACACAATGGCTGGTGTCGAGGGCCAGGCAGCTGAGCTCGGTGGATATTTCAGTAGATCATGGGGAAAGATGGTTTAAACCACTTGCCCTGCACCAGCCCAGAGCCAAAAGGATTGCCTCCATCCTTTCCAAACCCACCATCTGTGGGCAGTTCATGCTCCTCCCAGAGGCTGGACGACAGGAAGAAACACAGAAAACAGAGAAGGTCATAAATCTTTGCTTGCCCATGACAGCGCTCTGGAACCTTCAGTGTCTTTCCCTCTCTAAAGGAAAAAATGGTACATAAGTAATAACAACCCCCAAGATGAGAAGAGTTGTTGGGCAAGCTCCATGCTTTTCTCTGCCACAAAATGTAGACTTTTCAGCACCGTGTCTGGCTGGTGCCTCACAGTGGCTCTGGGACCCTCTAGCAAGCTCTCTTCTTCATGCAAGAAGCACTGGACACAAGCCAGTGGGCAGAAACGGTCCTGTTCTGTGCCCCACACTCCGCCACATGCATGTGCCACTGAGAGGGGAAACCCCCAACCCACATAGGAGAAGGTGGTCTGATGTCTAAGAACAGTTTCCCTTTAATAGCCCAGGAAACTGTTCCAGAAGATGATAATAACTACAACCGTAAATTACCACCAACCATCCACCATCTTTAGGCCTAGCAACACCCTGTCAAGGAAGAATTCACATAGACCAGGTGAGAAAACCGAGGCTCTGAGAGATGGAGTGCCCAGGCTGAGAGACAGTGAGGGGCACATCAAAGGATCAGAATCTAAGTCCAAAGTCCTGCCATTTCCCGAGATGCCTCTCCTTGTTCTCAGCACATACCTGACCATCATGGGATGGAGCTCTCAAAATGTACAGACTGTGGGAATGCCTCTGATATTCAGGACGCATACCTCCACAGTATCCTTATAGCCTAGGGCCCAAATCCCCAAAGCAGGGCTAATCTAGGTCCAGGAGCTCTTGTTGTTGTAGTAGCAGTAGTAGTAGAAGTAGTAAGGAGGAGGAGGAAGAGAAGAAGAAGAAGGAGGAGGAGGAGGAGGAGAAGAAGAAGGAAACAGACTGAGTATCCCTTATCCAAAATGCTTGGGAGCAGAAGTGTTCAGATTTCAGAGTTTTTCAGATCTTGGAATATTTGCATATATATAATGAGTTTATATATTTATAATATATAAAATTTGCATATATATAATGAACACATATATATATATGTTAGGGAAGAATATGAAAAAGAAATATGTCTAATATATATGTTAGGGAAGAATAAGAAAAAGAAATATGTCTATTTCTTTTTTGTGTGTGTGGTACCGGGAATTGAACCCAGGGGCGTTCTACCTCCGCGCCACAACCCCGGCCCTATTTTTTATACTTTATTTTGAAACCGGGTCTCACGAAGTTGTGGAGGGCCTCACTAAGTAGAGAGAGAGAGAGAGAGAGAGAGAGAGAGAGAGGGAGAGAGAGAGAGAGAGAGAGAGAGAGCTGAGACTGGCCTCGAACCCGGATCCTCTGGTCTCCGCCTCCCAAAGTACTAGGATTACAAGCGTGCGCCACCACGCCCGGCAAGGAAAGGTGTCTATTTCTAAACACAAAATTCATTTGTATTTTATATACACCCTATACACATAGACTGAAAGTAATTTTATACATTTTTAGTACACTGTGGGTTTTTTTTGGGGGGGTTGGTTTTTTTTGCGGTACTGGGGATTGAACCCAGGGGCATTCTACCTCCAAGCTACACCGCCAGCCCTATTTTTTTTTTATTCTTTATTTTGAAACAGGGTCTCACTAAGTTGCAGAGGGCCTCACTAAGTAGCTGAGGCTGGCCGCGAACCCGGATCCTCCAGTCTCAGCCTCCCAAGTACTGGGATTACAAGCGTGCGCCACCACGCCCGGTCTGTGCACTGTGTTTTGACTGCCACTCATCACATGAGGTCAGATGTGGCCTCATGTTCCACCTGTGGCATCCTATTGATGATCAAACAGTTCCAGATTTCGAAGCATTTCAAATTTTGGATTTTCTTATTAGGAAGGTTGGCCTGTAATATTAAAAGTATCTTCCTTGCAGCAGCAAAACTTTTTGGTTTCTGAATATCCCCAGGTAGAGAGAATCCAAAGCTTGATACCAAGTCCCACATCAAGTTCTCTGAGCAGGAAGGACCCTTCATACCAGTGCTGACTTTCCAGGTGAGAAGTGCTAAGCAAATGAAAAGCTCTCAGTACCCTGTAGATCACAGATCCACACGGTCCCAGCCTCCTGTCCCCAGCAATAGTGCATGCAGGTATGCGTGCACTCACACACAGACACACACACCCTACCTCCAGGGACCTCCAAGACCCCCAACTGTCAGGGGGCACAGACCTCCATCCACCTCCCAAAGCCAAGAGCCTGTCTTCAGTCAAGCCCCGGCTTCCTGCTCCAGGGCAGATGCTGGCTCAGGGGTGCTACGCTGCTGGGGGCTGGGCTCAGGGATACTACACTTCTGCCACTGGGCTTCCTCTGAGAGGTAATGTGCAGAATAGTTAAAAGCTCAGAGTCAGGTGGCTGGGAATGAAGCTCAGGGGTAGAGCAGTTGCCTAGCATGTGCAAGGCCATGGTTTGCCATGGTGTGCCTCAGCGACACACACACACACACACACACACACACACACACACACACACATACACACAAATACAATTAAAAATCTCAGTCAGTCCTTACTGTGTAACTCTGAGCCTCAGTTTCTTCTGTAAAGTGGGAACAATATTAGTACACAATGCAAGGGCCATAGTGAAGATTAAATATATAAATGTGATTAAATCCTTAGCATGGAGTCTGGCCCATGGTTGGTGCTCAATAAATATTACCCATAAGCATAAGGACGATTGCACTAAAAATTTCAGTAGACCAGAAGGCCAAGGCTTGTTTGCCACAGACAATGTCACTTCAGCCATTTTTTCAAACCTGCTGAGAAGCCCCCTTCAGCCCAGCCCATTCCAGCATCAGTCACAGGCCCCCAGGAGACACGGCTCGGCTCGGCTTACAGTGAATTCACGAACTCAAACCACCTCTAACTGGCGTAGGCCTGGGGCAAGAGGGACTTGTGCGTAAGTCTGTGGACTCCCAGCTCACACATCCACCCCCAGTACACACACACAGCCACCCCTCAGGCCTAGAAGTACCCACATTGGTGGCTCAGGGTGTCCCCAGCAGGCCTCAGGCCCATTTGGCCAGAGAAGCCAGGTCTCCATTTCCAGGAAAATGGGGGAAGAGGGAAAACAGGACGGGAATGGTTCCAAGCTCAGGTTGGGAATGTCGCTTCAGCCCCTTGTCCTCCGGGGAGGGTGGAGGCTGGAGGAAGATAAAAGCGGGGACACAAGGCCTGTGGCTGGGGCTGTGGCATTCACTCCTTTCTTGGCACACTTGTGAGGTGAGTAAGACCTGGTGCCTGCCTGCAGGAAGCTCTCAGTCCAGCAAGGCGAGGCTCCCTGCTGAGCGCTGTCAGGTGAGCCAGAGGCAGAGATGTGACCACAACATGGTGTGGAAGCACAGGGGTAGGGCACCCCGAAAGTAGCATGCACCTGAGCAAGAGGAAGGGGAGTTGTGGGGCAGAGGAGGGGGGCAAGGGCTCTCCAGGAGAGAGAAGGGGAATGGGGGCCAAGGTGTGGGAGCATGGCATGGGTGCCATGGTTTGGAGTGGTGAAGTACAGAAGGAAGAGCTGGGGATGAGGCTCAAAAGCAGAGACGCAAAGGACTGGGAAGGATCTCTGTGCTATGGAGCACTGAGGAGAGAATCCAGCCTCTGAAATTCCAGCCCCAGCTCTGCCTCCAGCCTGCAGTGTGACCTCAGCTGACCTGCCATGTGACCTTGGCTGACCTGCAGTGTGACTTCAGCTGACCTGCCATGTGACCTCAGCTGACCTGCAGTGTGACCTCGGCTGACCTGCAGTGTGACCTCAGTTGACCCACAGTGTGATCTTAGCTGACCTGCCATGTGACCTCAGCTGACCTGCAGTGTGACCTCGGCTGACCTGCAGTGTGACCTTGGCTGACCTGCAGTGTGACCTGGGTTCCCCCACGCTCCCTCTAGTTCTCAGTTGCCCCCTCTCTGTGGTGGGAGCTACACTGCCATCCAAGCCCTGGCGAGGTACAAGTATCCAGGGTCCCCACGACACTGTGGGCCAGCTGGCATGTCACCTGCAGTATGTCCCCTCTCCAGACTCAAAGGGATAGCCCATAAGAGTGCCTTTCCAGATGGATTTCTTCAGCAACCCTGCATCCACAAAGAAAAAGAAAACAACGTGCAAAGCAGTGCCCAGTCCTTTCCTTACTATGCCAACCAGAGAAAACTTGCTGTGCCATCTCTCTGCCTAGGCCACTCTGCCCGTTATCTGACCAAATTGTACACACACCATCTCCTCCAGGAAGCGTCTGCAGCCTGCTTCACCCACTGGGGTCCCTCTCGGTGCTGGGTTCATCAACATTCTGAGCCCACCGTGCCTGAGTGCCCAAGCCACCTGGGGAGTGACTGGGCCTGACCCTTCTCAGTACACGGCACAGCAGGCCCAAAACTGAACACATGGTGGTATGAGTAAATGAGTATCCCCTAAGGGAGGCAGATGCAGCCCCAAAGAAGTGCACTGAAAGGTATCTAGAATCGCTGATGTAAATATATATATATATATAATTTTTAAGCTCTTTCTCTCTTTGCCAATGTAATAAATAGCCTGATTTCTCAATCCCCGAGCCTGTGAGCCAACCTGACACCAGATGTGGCATTTCCAGAAGGCTGGACAGAGTGGGTGATGGCCAAGCCCTTCTGTTCTCCCATGTCTTATCACCCCCTCTGAATCAACCCTGGTGCTACCATGTGGACCGTCCACTTCACAGAAGCTTACAGTCAAGAACCACAGAGCTGGAGAGAGCTGGGGACATCGAGTGCAACCTCATCCCTATACAGAGAGGAGAACAAGGCCCCCCACGTGGGAAGGGCCCTCGCTCCAGCTCACTCCACCTGCTTAACAGCAAGCTTACCCAGCACCTCCTGCACCTGTGGCTCCACACCCAGTGTGGCACCAGACACATCCATGGTTGTTCCAGTCACAGTGCATCTGAAGGGTGATGTCACGAGCCATCTGCAGCTCTGGACAACACGTCACCAGCTTGTGAATTACTCTGTGGTTAGAGGTAGGAGCCAGGCCCAGGGATGACGGTTGCAGCCCAGCTTGCCCCAGCTGGAAGACCAACTTGCCTCCTTAGCCAGTGCTGTCCTCCATTCACAGGGGCCCAAGTCCCATGCTACCAAGGAATTAGCTCAATCCATTAAAAGTACCCTCAGAACCATTGGTACTTACTTCCGACAGCTCAGGGAGTGACATTGTGAAAAGCAGTTCTTCCTAAACTTGGAGAAAGATCAGAACTACAGGTTTAGCATCCCTAAAATGTACAAGGCAGGGCAGGGTATTACATGACCCTGCCAATTTCCTCCATGGATGAGGAATCTCAGGACTAGGGTAAAAGGAGGTGGGTGACATGATGGCCACTGTCTTTCTCCAATCAGTAAGTCTAGGCTGGCTTCATACCCAAGAAACTCCCTTCCCTGGCCTTAATACACATGCTGCTGTGCTCAAAAGGGTCTCCTCACTAACTCAATGCCGCTGCTCACTGAGGCCCCCAGGGGGCCAACACCTGTGGTCTCAAGAAGAGCCTAAAAGGGTAAGGCGGGGCAACCTAAACAGACAGACCCACGTGGTCAGAGGCAAGGAGGCCAGAACCTGAAGAGCCTGATCAGGTTGCAGCATAACATGACCCAGCATAGTACCATGGGAGAGGAAATGGGAACAGTAAGTAGCTCAGGCCAGGTCAAGACAGAACCTCGCCTTGCTGTCGTACCCCAACCCAACCCTTGCAAAGCGTGGCCCTCCATTAGAATGCAAGATGTACTCAGAGACAGTAAGACCAGCCATGGCATCCTCTGGGGTCCTGGAGAGGTGGCAGGACTTATCTAGGTCTATCTGGCAAAAACGCCCTCAGCGTTTAGAACCCAGTTCAAGGGTCACCTGCTCTCTGAAACTTTTTCTGACTTCCCAATCCCTCCCTTGTCCCCCCGTGCCAAGTAGAGACTATTATAGCCCCTGTGGCACAGGGCTTATATTTCTACTGTCCTCCACACCTGCAGTGTCTCAAATGCAAAGACCTCATTTTAGTTAACCTCTATCTCTGGAGCCCAGAAAGGTGTCTGGATGGATGGATGATAGACTCAGAATTTCACAACAGACATATATTCAATAAAAACATTCTAAAATTACCACTTGCCAGAAAGCTAAAATGGATAAAATTATTTGACTCAATGATCTTGGTTTTCCTGAGAACCCTTCCCTGTGTCCGTCTGTCCATCCCATTGGTGCTCAGAACCCTTGGCAGGCTCGTAGGTAGAGCTGAGCTAGGCCATCAAGCCTCCCAGAGACATCATGGGGGGAGAGGAAGAGCCACAACTGGATCCTGGCCTCAGAACAACCCTTCAGTAATTACATGTTTCCAGACAGACATAAATAGACAGATTAGCCTTTCTGCATTTTTCTCATAAAAATAACAACAGTTCCTAAGCACACTGGCATGAGCGTGGACATTAAGCATTGCAACCTGCTGTTCTTGGCGGCCAGGGCTGGCCTTCCTTGCTATTTCCCCACACCGCCTCCTCCTCCTCCGGGCTCTTGGAGGGCTCCTCATGCCTGGCTGTGTCCACCCCTATCGCCCCAGAGCAGGTTGGCAGCCAAGCCCTGAGACTGGCTAAGGGCTTTTATGAGCATCATATCCATGGTTTGCTATTCTCTGGCTGGATCTTTATCTGCTTTTAGTCATTATGTAACTAAAAGTCCTGCAACACGGTGAAATGATTATATGCCCCATTTTGTACTAGAGGAAACGGGGAAAGCATTTGCTTTATCTCTGCCCTGACCCAGGAGAAACACAATCTCAATGGTGACCTTTCAATCCACATGTACATACTGCGATCCCCCTCCCACTCCTTCCCCTCTTTTCTCTTCTCCCCTCCTCCTCCTTTTTCTTCTTTCTCTTTTTATCTCCCCCCTCAACCCTCCCCATCTCCCTCTCTCCCTCATTCTTTTTCATTTGTCCTGAAACTCTGCTGAACCTGGGTCATGACCATGGCCTAAGGACCAAGGCACCTGCTCCCCTGGCATTTCTCCACTTCCCACTACCTGGCTTTTCTCTGCCATCCATCCATCCACCCACCCACCCATCCATTTATCCATCCACCCATCCGCACCTGACCTTGCCCCTCCTCAGGCTTCAGGGCTCCAGAATCAGAGCCTGAAAGATTCATTACCAGACCTTCCTCTAAGGCCTGTGACTTTCACATCCTCATCCTCCTGGCAGATACTGTGAGCAGTCAGTCCTCTGCCCGCGAGGTCTAGGGTCTGGAACTAGCCATCGGATGGCCATGGCCCCCTTTAGAAGATAAAAGATGACTGGAGCTGGCTGCAGTCCATAAAGAGCATTATTTTCTCTTCCACACAATGCTACTACTCTTTATTGACCCTCCCCCCTCCACTTAGACCCAAAATAAGGTATAGGAACTTATATCAGACACATGTCACACACTGATCTGCTATGCAAGACGTCTCCCATGAAGGCCATACTATTGCATGAAAAAGAAAAGGAATCTGAAGTCAGAGGCTGAGGTTCAAGTTCAAACTCCACTTCTGCCAGCTGGGAGATTTGGACAAGTCATTTTCCCTCTCCAAAATGCATAAGTAAAAAGAGTGGTATTTCATAAGATCATCAACATGGGCGGGAGCGATCCATTCCAACGCTCTTATCCTTTTAAACCTTTGGCTTCCTTTGTCTGCAGTAAACCAAGGAAGTTCTGACAACAGAGTTTCATGTAGTGCAGGCCACCACTGAGTCCAGGTTTAAGTTAAAAAGAAAGCAAACTACTGGATTCACTCCAAGCTGCTCAAGCTAACAGATTAGGTCAAGAATCTCCGGTAAGTACATACATCTTGATAAATTTGGCCCAATTCAAAATTACATAGCTTCCTTCCTGGCCTCTCACCTTGAAATCCTTCTGGTACATATGCTTTCTCCCATAGGGTCACACTTTGCTCTCATCCCTCTTGGGCATGCTAGGATCTGACGTAGTTATGGGTCTGGAGGGAAGGAGGGACAATGAGGAGTCATGGTAATGTGTCTTAAGAAGATTTAGCATCCTCTTACGAGGGCCTCAATCAAGTGGAGGGGGGTCCCTCAGAGAGTGGCAGAGAAGCCTGCTTCTAATGGTATAGTGAGACAGAGATCTGAGGAGGAGGGTCAGGCAACTCTAACTCAGCTGAATCCACCCAAATGTCCCCCTTCCAACTCTCAGTGTCTCCCTCTTTCTTCAACAATGAACTCACTTTCACAAGAGGCCTGGTACAGCTGTGAATTATATTGTGCTATTATTTACAACTTCGTGATTAAACTTTTTGACACATTAAGCCTAAGGCAGTCACAGAGGCACGCTGATTCTCTCACCATGACTTGTACCCTGAGATAATCTATTCCCTCGTCTCCAATGCAGACAGAAGCATCCAGTACCCCGCCACACACACACACACACACACACACACACACACACACGACCTTGCACTCCCTACACTGTGCACGTTCACCTTGACATCCCACAGCAGTAGCTATGCAATCTGCCATGGATTCTCTATTCCAAGCAATTTCAGATAACTTTTTTTTTTTTTTGGCAGTACCAGGGATTGAACCCAGGGGCGTTCTACCTCCGCGCTACACCCCCAGCCCTATTTTTTATACTTTATTTTGAAATCGGGTCTCACAAAGTTGCAGAGGGCCTCACTAAGTAGAGAGAGAGAGAGACAGGGAGAAAGAGAGAGAGAGAGAGAGAGAGAGAGAGAGAGAGAGCTGAGGCTGGCCGCGAACCCGGATCCTCCAGTCTCCGCCTCCCAAAGTACTGGGATTACAAGCGTGCGCCACCACACCCGGCCTCAGATAACTTTTTAAAAACTCTTTGCCATGTAGGTCATGCATCATCAGTACTCCATCTCCTATTGACAAGGAAGCCATCACTAGCCCCAGATCCAACCTGCACAGAGAGCCAACCCATCTTCAAAGGTCTGCTTTCTGGAAGCACTTGTGTTGTCAAATGCTGAGTCAGTCAGGAGCTAGATGGAAAACACAAACTGCTCCAGGTGTATCAATCAGGAAGTCATTTCATACTAATATGCAGATGTTCATTCAAATTAAGTGAAACAAGCCAGATGCAGAAATACAAGTATCACATGTTTTCTCTCATATGTGGGGAAAAGAAAAAAAGATGACCCAGAAATAGAAGGACTATCAGGGAAGAATGGGATTGGGGGAGTGGGGAGAGAGGAAGGCAAGAAAGGGTAGAGGGAGGATGGACATGATCAAAACACAATATATGCATGTATGGAACTGTCACAGTGAAACTCATCAATTTTTACAATTAATATGCATTAATAAGCTGGGCGTGGTGGCGCACGATTGTAATCCCAGTACTTGGGAGGCTGAGACCGGAGGATCCGGGTTCGCGGCCAGCCTCAGCTACTTAGTGAGGCCCTCCACAACTCAGTGAGACCCTGTTTCAAAATAAAGAACAAAAAAATAAGGCTGGGGTGTAGCCCAGAGGTAGAATGCCCCTGGGTTCAATCCCCGGTACCACAAAAAAAGCATTAATAATTCTATTAAATATAAATAAATAAAATGTAGATGTTCATAAAACTGTGAAAAGAGTTGAAAGGAATAAGATCAGAGAAGACCACAATTAGCTCTTAGGAGACCATGAAGGGTGATCACAGTAGAAAATGTTCAATGATCACTATAAAATCTTCCTTCTACCTAGGCTCAATGGAGAGAGAGACAAACTTTCTGTTTTCCATTATGATTTTTTTCTACTAGAAAATTAGCAACAAAGTTAGGAATTTGAGCAAAAATGCTAAGCTGTTTTAATATTACATACTTAAAAGGATAGTATTATGTACTTTAGAAAAGCAAAACACAAAAATGAGTTGACACAACTATCTCAGGGTACTTTGGGTCTCAGGATTCGAAAGGGTGTGGCTTCTAGAATCTTAAAGTGGTGTTCCTTGTCACTTGCTCCTTTAACTTTGGTTTTTGTCTTCAGTGGAATCCACAAGTGGCTTGTCCTGGTTTTGGGATTTCCAGAAGCTTCTTCAGAAGCATGAAAACCTTTCAGCCTTTCTTCCACTGTGGCTGCTGCCTTCTTGGGGAAAGCTTTTATCTTTGATAATCACTTTCCACTATCTCTGAAAAAAGGCTTCTGTTATTTCCTCATAAACCCCAAACTAGCTGTGTGGGAGGCTGGCATTCCAGAAGGTTCTTTGCTCATGTGTAGCCCAGGAACTCATATAAGCAAGCAATGACTCCCCAGGGTATCCTCAGCCATGACATGACATCTGTATTAGTCAGGATTCTCCAAAGAAACATTACCAGTGGTGTGTGTGTGTGTGTGTGTGTGTGTGTGTGTGTGTGTGTGTAGACATATTATACACACACACATTGAGAGAAAGAGAGAGAGAGAAATTTATTTTAAGGAATAGACTTAAGCAATTGTGGCGGCTTGGTAGATCCAAAATCTGCAGGGTACATCAGTAGCTGGGGACCCAGTGATGGGTCTCAGTTTGAGTCCAAAGGCCATCTGCTACAGAATTCTTTCTTGCTTCAGAGAGATCAGTCTTTGCTCTTAAGGCCTCAAACTGATTGGAACATCTGCTTTACTCCAAGCCTATTGATTTAAATGTTAATCTCGCCAGGTGTGGTGGCACATGCTTATAATCCCAGTACTTGGGAGGCTGAGACAGGATGATCACAGGTTTGCAGCCAGCCTCAGCAACTTGGTGAGGCTCTCAGCAACTTAGTGAGACCCTGTTTCAAAATAAAGAATAAAATAGGTCTGAGGGTGTAGCCCAGAGGTAGAAGGCCCCTGGGTTCTATCCCCATCCCCAATACCGCAAGTAAATAAATGAATAAATAAATGTCAATCATACAAGAATCTAGAATAATCTTTGACCAACTATCTGGTCACCATGGCCTAGTCAATTTGGCACATATAATTGATCATCACAGCCCTTGCTCCAAGGAACCCTTTCTAAGTGCCAACCTGCTGAACAGCCTCAGATCGTATCCTCCCTCCCTTGCAGCATCCCTGTGCATCCTGGGAGTCACAGTTGCATCTCACCTACTTGATTTCACATAGTCCCAAGGCAGAATCACTCTGACTCATCTTTGCAGTCTGCTGGCCCACCCCAAAGTTGGAAGAGATGGCTCAGTAAACATTGGTGGAATGAAAGAATGAATGATCATTGCAGAAGCTGGGAGGCTTCCCAGTGCAGTAGCCTATCCTAGCGCCTCTTTCTCCACAGGGTCTATGCTAGTCAGGGTTTTTTTTTTTTCATTGATATAAACAAAATACCTAACAAGAACAACTTAGAGGAGGAAAGGTTTATTCGGCTCACAGTTTCAGAGGTTCAGTCCATAGTCGGCTGGCTCTAAGGCAGAAACATCATGGTGGCAGGGAGTATCAGGGGAGAGCTGCTCAGCTCATGGCAGCTGGGGAGCAGAAAGTGAGAAGAAGAGGCCACAGACAGATATAGCCCCCAAGGTCACACCCCCAGTGACCCACTTCCTCCAGCCATGCCTACCTGCCTACAGTTACCACCCAGTAAATCCATTCAAATCATTCACCCATCAATGGATTAACCCACTGATGAGATTAGAGCCCTCAGGATTCAATTATTTCACCTCTGAACACTGCTGCATTACCTAAACAAAGATTCCCAAATTTGGGGCTTTACAGCCCCCTTTTCAGAAAAAAAAAATACTCAGCACCCTCCTCAGGAATTTCCACCAACCCTTTATTTTTATTCAGTGTCCCTAGCTGCACCCCCTGGATTGTAGTAGGGGAGTAGGTAGTAGGGGAGACTACTATCACTCCCCTGGGTTGTTCCAGTGCCCCCCATGGGGGGCAGTATTGCCAACTTTGGGAATCTATAGGACACATGAGGTTTGGGGGACATAAAGATCCAAACCATAACAGGATCTTACTTCTTTCCAAACATCTTTTCAACAGACACTCTACCTATAGAGCAGAGTTTTAAGGTAGGCCTGGTGATTTCTTCCTGGGGAAATGAGACTAGTTAAAGATGAAAGGGCGCCATCCTCACTTAGCACCAAGTTGGTAGAAACAGTACCTTGGAGAAACCTCTGTGGTCCTCCTGCTGATCGTCTCTCAATGAGGAACCAACGAAGGAAGCACTCCAGGTATTCTAGTAGACGTGCCTCGAAGTCAGGCCTGAACCGTGGGGTGTGTATGCTCTTGCTTCTCACTCTCTGGCCCAGATTCTGAGGTTAGAAGCTAGCCTCTTCCCACATGTCAGCCTGAAAACCCTGCAAACTAAACATCTCACTCCTAAATCATATCCTTGAATTCAGAAATGGCCCACACCCTGCCACATTCACCAAGGGGATCCCGCCTTCCAGCCCTGTCAAATCGCTGACATGCTTCCCCAGACACCATGAGCAGGTCCAGCTGGTCCCCCTGCAAGCTGAGTCTCCTCATGTCCTAGTTCTCAGACAGTTCTCAGGGTGGGGAGCATGAGCATTCAACAACAGCAGTGTGTCATCAGCCAGGGACATTGGAGCCAGTCAACTCCTTCTCATGGTGAGGACAAACCTGACATTTGCAGCAAAGGGGGCAGATGTCTCCAGGTTTTAGGGTTATCAGCAGGGTTGGGCACAGGCCCACAGAGCCACAAGGCCAAGAGGGAGAGAAGGAAAAGGAGGCTGGTTCTAGAATGGCCTGAGAGTGATCATCTCCCCACTGTCAGATTTCAGGACTCTTTGAGGATGGAAGGAATGAGCATTTCCCCCTCTGGTGTGAGAATTTTATCTGCCTCATATCAGCTAGGTAACACTCCGCGAGATCCCTAAATGCCTAGTCCATGTCACAGTGGAGGGAGGATAACAGAGGACTGGAAGTCCTCTGGGCATTAAGTGGTACCTGGGTTCTACCTCCAGAATCAGGGGTCTAATTCTCACCTAATCACTGGGTTCAGACCCCCTGCCTGGAGAGATGTTCCCTCTCTCCCCACCCACAGCCCCAACAACACAAACTGAACCCCCAATCAGGCTCACTGATTTCTCCAGCAATGGCTCTTGGATTGGCCAAGAAAGGGCTTCCGAAGGGAAAATATTATTTCCATTGACTGAAGAGCTAACCACAGGGGAAATCCCTGGACCCTGAATTCAGATCACTTCTAACATGGATGGGGTGTTTCTCTTGATAGTGCCTGAATTCAGATCACTTCTAACATGGATGGGGTGTTTCTCTTGATAGTGCCTGTGTGTTTTCTACATTCTAGAGATTAGGATGATCAACTTGTCCTGCTTCCTATCTTGGCAAAACCCAGCCCCAGAAACCAGTTGGGTGCTTGGTGAAGCTCAGGGAAGGAGGGGCAGAGATGGATGGATGGATGGATGGATGGATGGATGGATGGATATGCTATAGAAGGGGACCTGGCCCCCAGACGTCCGGAACTGGATTTCCCATGCTTGTTCCCCATTGCAAAGCCTTTGCCTTGCAGGAGAATAATCAGTGAGCTCAGAGCCCCACATACCTCCCCAGTGAGCTGCAGCTCACTCCATCACCATCAATCTCTAGGAGGTTGGCTCCCCAAGTGGCTCATTGTTTCTAGTTTTATCTGAAACAAAAATAGACTCTTGCAAACATTCCAGTCTTTGGGCCATCAGCTCACAGGCTTCTCCCAGTTCTGGCTGAGGTCCCCCCACCCCCGCCCCGAGCTCACTCAGTGCACTGTGGCTGCCTCGGAACAGCTGGTTTAATTGACATGGTGGTTTAGTCAACACAGCATGTTCGTCCCTCAGGCCCTTTCGCTGGTTCTTGGATCTGAAGCTATTAGGGGACAGCAATGCCAAGCAGTCAGACACCTTCAACAGCAGCCAAGGCACAGACCACTGGGGCCAGGCATGATTCTCTTGAGGAATGACGTCGTTATCACTCAGGAGAGCCGCCACCCTTTCCCGGGGCTCCAGGGCATGCTCCAGGTCTTTCTGCACTTAATCCATTCTGTGCTGTGGTTGTTTATTTCTGTCTTGCCCTGTTATTGAAGGGGAAGCTCTTGGAGGGATAGAACCAGGTCTGAATCTGCTCCAGGACCTTGCCAGAAAATACAACTGACCAGCCTCCCTCCTACATGAGTTTTACCAAAAGGATCCTAATTGCAAAAAGAGCAGAGAAGTACAAAACCACCTCCGTCCCTCTGGTAGGACAGCAGATTATTTGTGAACTCTGCTAATGGCAAACAAAATAGCAAGGATAACTATATAATAGACCATCCAAATTGGGACACTTTAAAGTGTGAAAGGAGGATGAGCAGGGAGGGTGACACATGCCTGTAATCCCAGTACTTTGGAGGCTGAGACAAGAGGATCACAGGTTCGAATTTAGGGAGATCCTCAGCAATTTAGCAAGACCCTGTTTCAAAAATAAAAAAATAAAATATAGGGCTGGGGATGTGGCTCAGAGATAGAATGTGCCTGGTTTTGATCCTCAGTGCCACAAAAAAAAAGTTAAAAAGAGGATGAAAATAATAAAAAATTATATAAATTTGAATATTTATGTATTTACTAACAAATTGATTTTATTTTATTGATGAACCACAAAATTGCTCTATTCAAAACTAATTTCAAAAATAAAATTCTTTTTAAAACTGTAATAAATACTTGCATATATCAAATCAAAGAATATTTTTATCGATAATCTAAACATTAAAAATTAATATAAGCAGAATAACATTCTTTATATAGAAGCAAATATTCTAATCCATTTTTTAGATGTATAATCATTCTCTAATAGTGTATCACTGAAATTTTCTGAAGAATGTAGTGTTTTCAACCTCATTTTATTATTTTAGATTTTTCCCATAAAATTGCCTGCAATTTTTTTCAGAGTTGCATGTTATTAATATATTTGAAATTGCTGGTTCTTTCAATCAACCCTTCTTTATAGACCACAACAATTTTTTTTAATTAAGAAAA
>PVJS01015640.1:0-38614 GCA_004027185.1 Glis glis | reverse complement strand
CTCTCTCTCCCTGTCTCTCTCTCTCTACTTAGTGAGGCCCTCCACAACTTCGTGAGACCCAGTTTCAAAATAAAAGTATAAAAAATAGGGCTGGGGGTGTAGCACGGAGGTAGAATGCCCCTGGGTTCAATCCCTGGTACCGCAAAAAAAATAAAATAAATAAATAAATGAGACTGGGCTGCAAGTCTGTGGAAAGGGGCAACCTTCTATGTAACCCCGTGCCCTCTGATTCCTCCACCCGTGGCCTTTTAGAAGTCCTGTGATCCAGAAGTTTACTTCATTCTGTCTGGATCCCCAGGAGGCCTCCAAGGTGACTACAGGGAACAGGGTCCGAGATACACTACCTTTGCTCCAGGTGCCAGGCTCCCAGGCAGGGACAGTTCCATGGAGCACATGGGGGCAGAGTTGGGCTGGGGACTGGGGAGTGCTGGGCACTGCAGGTATGGGGGACTCACTCACTGGAGTCATGCCCAGCAAGCGGTGGAGGTCGCAGGTAGACCTCACACCTCCAGCTCCTACCTTCCCCTGTGTGCAGGTCACCCTCCCCACGCTTCAACTCCACTGCAAGCCTGGGGTTTTCTCTG
This sequence comes from Glis glis, assembly GCA_004027185.1. Taxonomy (NCBI): domain Eukaryota; kingdom Metazoa; phylum Chordata; class Mammalia; order Rodentia; family Gliridae; genus Glis; species Glis glis. The sequence continues at coordinate 38,030 of PVJS01015640.1, read as the reverse complement.
CTCCCCCATCCTTCCTATATGAGCATGCTTCCCATGGTCAAGGTCACTCTCAGGCCTAAGCAGGTGTTTCTCAGGCTTTCCAGGGCAGGGAACGGGTTGTCATGGAAACAGCCTCACCCTTCAGCAGCAGTGGCAAGGAGCCTCCAGCACCCATGGCATGCTGGGACCAGTGTGGCCATGCCCACACCCCAAGAACGATTTTTATAAAATTCATGAATTGTGATCCTTGCAATTCAGAACCTGCCATTATTCAGATGAAAAGAAGCTCACCATCTTTACCAGAAAGAGAGTGGATTGCAGAGTTAGATAACACTATAAATTAGACTTTAGGAAATGCAGTGCACGAGAGAACATGCTAACTGTCCATGGGGCTGTCTGTTTGTGGCACTAGAGATGGAACCCAGGGCCTGGCATATGCTGGGCACATGCCAGGTGAGCACTCACTCTACCACTGAGCTGCGTCCCAGCCCCCGTCCATGTTTCTTATAGGATGCCACGAGCTGGCACAGAGGTCTGGGAATGCCAGGCTTCGCTCTCTTGCGATGGAGTATAAATGAGCACTGAGAGGCTGTCTCAGTTGGGTGCTCGTGAGAACCCGACTCCGGGAGGGGCAGGAGAAATTCAGGGTCTGGACATCGTAAGCTGAAAACCTGTGAGCCCCCGTGTCTACTCTAAGGAGGCTCTCTCCACCCTGGGATGACCTCAGACCACCCCCTGCACGTAATTTGTCACCTACAGAGATATGTTAGCCAAAGGAGGCAACTTTTTTTTCTAGACAAATATAAGGAGAGTTTACAGACAAGGAAAGAAAACTACCAGGTGAGAACTGCATTTCTTTCAGACTCCTTCCTGTACCTCTGTGTGGACAGTGCCCAGGAATCCAGCGACAGATACGTCTCTATTCACACGATAGTCCTCTATGGAGCCCGCGGTGCCAGATCTCTTTCCACATTCCTAAGGAGAACTGGCCTGTGGGTAAGTCAGACAGCGATGGAGGTTGCAATGACTTTATTTGTGGGTTTGGATGCATAGCAAGGCCCATCTACAAACGAAAGGACCCCGCTCGCCAAGCGATCCATCCAGGCAGTCCCGGGAAGCAGGTTTTGCAGGTCAGCAGAAAGAAACTTTATCTTCTTTACTCTGCCCCCGCCAGGTGACACTGCAAACAGTACACACCAACTCACACGGGGGGATAAAGCATGACTCTGTGGGTCAGATTAGGAAAAATATAAAGGCTGTACTTTTTAAAATATAATAATCGAAGTTGTTGAATCCAAGCATTTCTGCCCTGTTACCCAGCATCTGAAGCCTGCTGTCCCCAGATAGATATCCTGGGGACAGTGAGGTTTAACTCAGATCCCTGGGAAGGAAGAAGCCCAACAGGCCCCCCAAGTTTGCAGTGGAGCTCCTGCGACGGTGCCTTCCTACACAAAGCAGTCGTCTACACCTCTGTCGGACCATCTAGGTGCATCAAGATGGCTCACTCTGAAGCCCCAGGAACTTCTGAGATGCTGAGACCACCCAAGCCTCTCCCAACATCGACCCCCAACCTTATTCCGCCTCCAGGGGAGGGTGGGCATGGCCACTTCCTGCTCCTGCATCTGAAAGGTCAAGTGTGGTTCCCTCGTGGCCATCCACTCCTCTCTGCTCTGAGTCAACACTTCTCAAAGTGGGGACCCCGACCAGCAGCATAGGTGTGGCCTGGGCACCTGTTAGAAGTGCAAAGTCTGACCCACCCCACACCCACTAACTCAGAACCACTGGGGTGGGGCCCAGCCACCTGCCCTCACAAGCCCTTGGGGCCATGCTGGGGTTCCCTCCGGGTTGGGACCATGGCTCCAATTGCCTCATTTCCCTTTAGCTTCTGGAGGCATGCAAAAACAACAGGACACACAAACAGCCCCATGGGTCACCGTCCACATTATGCAACTCTAAGGACTGTGGATGGCAGGTGTGGGGTAAGCACCATGTCTTAGAACCGGGTCTCATCCTTCTGCAGTCTCGATGGCAGGCACATTTATAAAGCAAGCAGCCAGTCCCATAGGGAATCCTTCATACAGTGGGGTTTCTTAGGAAACAGTATAAAATTATAAATGACTATGAGTTTTTTAACTCCCCACAGAAATACACCCCGATGCGTTTTCCCATTTCCTCTATGACGAGCTCGCTGCTGTCCAGGGGAAAGAGGATTTCCACTTGCGCTTGGTTGTCATGACGAATGGATGCGGAGGTCTGGTGGGCCAGCCTGGGTCTTGGCCAGCATCCTAGAGGCAGCCATGTCTGAACTCTGGTGATGATCCTACCTCGTGTCTGCAACGGTCGGACTGACGAGATTCCCAGAGTTCAATAAGCTCCATCGCTGCCACTGAGACTTCGGGGCCCGAGTGGCCATCCCAGACCCCCACACCAAGTGAAGGCCTCTGAGATCCTGCCCACACCTGATGGCTTCCTACCTGCCCACCTGTGCCCACAGTCTCATGGTGGTGGCGGAGGGCAGACTTGCGTGTGTAAGCGTGTGTAAGTGTGTGGTACACACCACTCTTGGCTCTTACTCTCCCCGAGGGGGTCAAAGGTGTGCAACCTGGGCCAGCCCTGAGACCAGCCCGGAGCCCTCCACCAGATCTGTCTCTGGCGACACTGCTTCATCCTCGGTGAAAACGCTTTGCGACACAGCACAAAGGCAGTGAGCATGTTAAGGTTTCAAGTTCACTGAAAAGGCTGAAGCCCTGGGAAGTCATATGCCCTCGAAGGAGGAACCTGGGGTCAGCTGGGCTGAGCTTGGTCCTGGGGTCTGCCTGTCACTGCAGGGACTCTGAACTCCAAGCTGCGGTTCCTTCTTCAATAACCAGGAAACGGCGCCTCGCACAGCCGCTGGGGACATGGCGTGGCATGCGCCATGGCCTGGCCCAGTGCTACACCCCCCATCCTGCCACTGCTGACCCCTCTCAGCCCAAGATGAACATGTACAGGGCTCCCCAGCACCCTGTGGAGGGCACCATGGGCTGCCAGGGCCCTGGCACAGAAGACAAAATGGCACCCACTCTCCTTCTGGGGCTCAGATTTGAAGAGTGAGATGGCGGGAGCCTGGCAGACACCCCAAAATGACCACAGAGGGACCTGCTCGAGCTTAGGCCCCTGCCCCGCTCCCTGACTCTGAAGAAGCCACTGAACGAAGCTGTCACTGAGTGTTGCATACATGTGCTTGCGGCAGGCGGCACTGGAGGGGTGTATCCAGCAGGCTATCCAGGGCTGGCCGCAGGGTCTTCTGCTGCCACGCCGGAGGTCAGCTCTGGGAGCACACATTAACCAGAGAGGTACGGAGGTGAGACAGCCCGAGGAGGATCGGGCTGGGGCTCTGCAGGCAGCTGCCTGGGTCACCCTGGGCTTTGCCACACATAGCCTGAGAGCCCAGGCAAGTCCTGAGCACCTCCCCTCGTCTCCTCTCTCACAGGGTGGCTTGGAAGCTCGTGGAGTGCACGTGTGTGGGGCACTGGGAACTCTGTGGCCCCCAGGAAACGCTAAGCCACGTGCCATCAGCTGTGGACTGGTTCTTTCCCTTCTACTTCTTCTTTTTTTTTTTGTGGCACTGGGGATTGAACCCAGGTGCATTCTACCTCTGAGCTACACCCCCAGCCCTATTTTTTATTCTTTATTTTGAAACAGTGTCTCACTAAGTTGCGGAGGGCCTCACCAAGTAGCTGAGGCTGGCTGTGAAGCTGTGATCCTCCTGTCTCAGCCTCCCAAGTACTGGGATTACAAGTGTGCGCCACCACGCCCGACTTCCCTTCTACTTCTTAAAGCCTGAGACTGTGCACCCAACTTCCTGTTCCAATGAGAACTAAAGGGCTTTGACCCATCACATCAATTCTAAGTTATTATTGTTACTTGGTTTATAGCCTATATAACACTCCTAAGAATGGTGGCGACTGTAGGGAAACACTACATGTCTGGCACAGTGCTGCATAGGCGTCGAGCTATTTGATTCAACCAGATGGAGATTATTACCGTTAACACACCCCTTTTTTATAGGGAGGGTAACTTGCTCATCCAGTTGCCCAGCTAGTCAGTGGAAGAGTTGGTTTTATTCCCAGATTCCTTAATTCTGGAGCCCATGACCATAACTGCCACGCATACCATCTCTCTCCTAGACCAAGAACATTTCATTAAAAGGTGCTAGACCTGGAATCATTTTATTAAGATAAATAGTGAGAGAAAGAAGGAAAAATTGTGACTCAGCCCAGAGTATAGATGAATTAATTTTAACCTCTTTTTGTTACATATTTAGAATTACTGCAAACGATTTAGAATACTTTTTAAATAAAACTACAAGATTACAGGATTCATAGTAAATATTTACAAATCTAAGAACTACATTCACGCATGGCCTCCCCTCTGGTGGCAGAGGCTCCGGCTCACCCCAACACCTGTGCCGCTGTGGTCCCACCAGGGGCCGCCACTCAGAGGGTGGGCACAACATCCTCCATGGTTAGTCATGAAAACCTAGCCAGAAGACTAAAATACACAGGGCCTGATAAAATCTCACATCCTCCTAAGACGACCTACATTAACCTCTCTCATGAGGCAGATTCTGAAGTGTAATGTTGCTGGTGGAGCTTTGTTTCAATGGTGGAAATTTCCACCCAGCCACTCACAAATTATGCTTGAATACTAACAGTCTCGAAGATGCAAAGCTCATCACCCAGTGACCTAAAAGTTCCTAAAGCCCTGCCATAGGTAATGAGGCTGCTACCTGTCTTCTGCGTGTCAGTGCAGAAGTTGTAAATAAGAGGCATTTATCAACAGCTCCGAAATGAGGGTTGGTTTGGTCCTGATATTAGCCAGGCGTGGAAACCAGGGGAAGTCTTAGAAGAGGAACAGTAAATCTCAGAGAACAGCTTCAGGAAGCTCAAAAACTGTCTTAAAGAAAGCAGAGAGCTCAAAGCATGAAATACCCCAGGTTGTGGGTAGGAGAGGCACTCTGGCTGCCTATCCAGTTACCTCCCTGCTGGAGGCCCAGCATCTCCATCCCTCACCAGAGGGCGGTAAGAGAACCTTCCACGGGACTGCTGGGGAGGCAGCGTCAGTCACTGCTTGTGAGCTAATCAATACCAAGCTGATATTATTATTTTTTGTGTGTGTGGTACCAGGGATGGAACGCAGGGGCGTTCTACCTCCGCGCTATGCCCCCGGCCTTATTTTTTATACTCTATTTTGAAACCAGGTCTCACGAAGTTGTGGAGGGCCTCACTAAGAAGAGAGAGAGAGAGAGAGAGAGAGAGAGAGAAAGAGAGAGAGAGAGAGAGAGAGAGAGAGAGAAAGAGCTGAGGCTGGCTGCGAACCCGGATCCTCTGGTCTCCGCCTCCCAAAGTACTGGGATTACAAGCGTGCACCACCACGCCCGGCCCAAGCTGATATTATGATCAGTAATAGTAGTAAAAATCCTTAATGACCCCGAGAATGTAAAAACCAGTGCTTTAGCAAAATTTGAGCTATAACACCAAAATGCATTGAGCAATGCCCTCCTCTTTCCCCACTGTGACCCCAAGACGGGCACTCTTATCAGCCTCTGCAGAAATCGAGGCCCAGGGTCACATGGTTAATAAGGGGAGGAAGCCAGAAAGCAGGCGGCCTGTCCCAGAATGAAGGCTCCTACCATCACCCAATACCCCATCTGCCAACCTCTATGCAGTGGCTGAGGCCAGTGGTTGGGGTAACCCTAGGAAATGGTACCCAGAAACCACCTCCATAACAGTCAGACAGGCTCAAGGGACTGACCTGGTCAGGGAAGCTCACAACATCCCATCCCCTCCGCAAGCCTCCTGCTCTCCCTCCCCACTCCTAAGCTCTCTGTTGGGTATAGGGATACACTGTTCGGTGATTGCATTCATTTGTCTGTGTGCCGACCCTGAGCCGGGAATGGAGCCAGCCAGCGGGGATGCAAGGACGACTGACACAGTCTGTTTGCAGAAGCTCAGAAAAAGAAAAGCACAAAACCACAGGACAAATGCCACCATCCCAGGGGCAGAGAGCCATGAAGGTGTCCTGGTGGCCCTACTGGCCACAGAAGTCAGGGAGCATAAAGTAAGGCTTCCTCCAGCTTAGGGAGGCCAAGGGGGTTCCTGGCAGAGGGCAAAGGAAACACAAATGCTGGAAAGAGAAGACCCCCTTCCCAGCAGGCAGTTCGGCCGGCCAGGCCACTGGTCAGGCTGCAGGGAAACAGGCTGGAAGAGGAGCAGGGAACTCTAGCTTCCTGCTCACTGGCAGCTCAGCGAGTTTGCGCTTGAGAGAGTGTCTGTGCAGGCTCACAAAAATGCCAACTCCACAACCACAAAGACAGATAAGCAAGCAAGAGTGCCAAGGCAAAACAGAAAACCCTTCCTCCCAAGTGGTCTCCTTGTGTTCTGTCAGGGACCCAGCAGGTTGAGCGCAGCACTTGAATGGCGGTGTTTAACATTTCACAAGGCACCTAAATTAAGCCCAAAGGGATAGATCAGGCCAGTGTCTAGAGAGGGCCCTGGTCCCCAGGGAGGCATCTCCCATTCTACCCAGGGGCTGCAGGCCTTCCACATAGCCAAATAGAGCACAGCTGGCTGGTGGAAGTCATGTTTACATTTGTGGGTTCACATTAAAAAAAAAAAACAAAAACTAATGTCATAGATGCTACAGAAAACACACCCAGAGTTCAGCTGTTGTTTGTCATCACCTCCTCTGTGACTCAGCAGGGGGCAGGGAAGCTGTCACCTAGCACCTGACCCTTGGCATTCCTGCTGGCTTAACAGATGCAGGGCTCCAGAACCAGTCCTGGTCCTTTTCCTGCCCCTAACGAACGAGGGCAGAGGGCCCAGGGCTGGTTACCTCCTGCCCACCCCAGTCCCGGCCCCCTGCGGAAGCCCTGTCTCTTATCGCTTCCCCCCACACTGAACTTAAGACAAACACAAACTTTATAAGGAGTCAGAATCAACGGTCTCACAGTGGACCTGCAGCAATGACGCCCTGTGACTGTAAGTGGAAGTCTGGAAATTTCAGGAAATCTGCTCTCTCTGGTCAAAGCGACAAGGACACAGACATTAGCAGAAGGCCAGCGGTTCCTGAGGTTGGCCACTCTGGTGTCGGCTGTGCTACTTCCATTCCGGTCAAGTCTCCCAACTAAACCCAAATAGAGAACCAGATCGGGCATGAAAATAACCAGGTGATCACAGCTCCAACCACCAGACCCTTCTTAGGGTCATCTTTCCACTTTAAGGGTTTGCACATTTTCTGGGTATTCTCTGGACCAGGGATGGAGAAAGTTAGCAGGGGGCTCTCTATGCTGGGGCGGCCCAGCAGCGGAGGACCGAGACCTCTGCCTGGGACAGAGGCCCGGCATCCGGACCACGGGCGCCACCAGCATCCTCTTCCGCCTTAGCAACAGCGCCGGGCGCGCGCAGCCAATCGCGCCGCTCCCCGCCGCCGCCGCGCCGCCGCCGAGGTTACTAGCGAGCATTGACCGAGAGTAACCCCGGCTTGGCGGCGGCGGCGGCGGCCGGGCAGGCACAGCGCACGCGCGGAAGCGCGCACCTGCCCCGCCCGCACCTGCGCGCGGGAGGCTGCGCCATGCTGTTTCCTTACAGTCATTCAAGATTCAGAGTTCCCGAGGAACTCGAAAATCCTCCAGGCAGCCAGATCTGCTTCTGAGTAAAAGGAAACCGCGACGGAGCAGGTGTGTCCGGCCGCCTGCGGGGCGCGCGCACGTGATGCTGGCCCCCAGCCCGCAGTCAGCACCTGCACCGGCCAGAGAAAGGCGGCTTTCTACCCAATAAAGCCCGCGTTAGGGCTGCCACTCCGGGGCCAGCGCCTCCACGTCCGGGAGCGTGCAGATGGCAATGGGCCAGAATGATGAACTGTCCCTGGGAATGAAGTCTGTAACTCCATGGAGGCCCAGCAGAGCCGCAGAGCCCAGCGCAGCCCCCAGCAGGTGGTGATGGTGGTGGAGGGGGGGGGGGATCTGGACGCTGGACAGAGGACAAAGCTGTGTCCAAGCCTATGAACGATTTTTTGGGAATTCCCTTCCCCAGGATGCAGAGATGACTTTGTGTCACCCACCCCCCAGCCCCTTCCCCCCACTGCCACCAGGGCCTGGTGTCTGCTGATCTCATGGACCAAGACAACTCAACACAGCTCATTTTACATAGGTCTGCGAAATCACAAGTAGAGAGGGGTTCTCTATGGAGCTCTCTGAGAGGCAGGAGTGAAGACTGGGGGTCTGGGTCTGAATCTTCACCCACGCTTGTTCGCAAGTGGTCTGGGCTCCCTGCTTCCTCCTGAATAAGATGGCTGTACACGTGCCTCCCGTGGGACTCCCAGAGGACTTAATGAGGCAATGTGCTAAAGCAAACAGCTTTTGCACAGTAAACATCGGTTATTTTTAATGAAAAAATAAACACTTCTCCCAAAAAGTGGGAGGGGAGAAATAGCAACTGAGAAATGCCATAAAATTCCTGCCAAAAGGTTCACCAGGCAGCCAGGGGATGAGAGCGAGGGACTTTTGGTGGGAGTGCACCAAATCGCCTTATGACAATAAAAGAAACAGAAAATATGACTCATCTGTTCTTCTATGAAGCTCCACCCTTACGAGTTTATAAACAGAGCAAGCCCCTTCTGGCAGGGAACCTGCCGCTGCCCGGCCCCCATGGGTGCTACTGTAATGCCCACCTCTCAAGCAGGACTCTGTGACCTATTTCCTCCAAAGGGTCCTAATTTCCTCCTCTCAAAGTAGCTCTGGATTTCTGTGCTCTTGCTGTTTTGTGCTTGGTTAGACTTTTTCCCTCATTTGTGAGCTCATCTCGAGACTAAGAGTACTTGTTCTGCAAAGTTCCAGAAAGCAGAACTTGGATCAACTAGTGAGCATTACTTGAACCAACAGGCAGAAACATTTTCTAAGAACGAGAGTTGTGCAAACATGGCCCTACCTGCTGGCCAACAGGTCTCGGTTCCTGGTTGTGGAAGTGCTCAGACAGGCTGGCTATCCACAGTCGGGGATGGTGCAAGAGGGCTCGCTCTGCGGCGTAGGAGGGCAGACTAGGGCAGCTCCGAGGCCCCAGTTGGCTCCAAGATTTGAACTCTAAATATAGGTCTCAGCTGGACATAATCACAGCCTTGAAGTCACTCTAGCATGTCTTACTTTTGACACCGAATGCCATTTACCCCACAGCTAACAAAGTGGGAAGTAAAACTGCCTGCCAGCCAGTTGGGCCCTGACCTGGCCACTGCTTGGGCCTTTTCCCACATAAGCTAAAACACCTGGCAGCAGACATAGTTGATTTGACCATACCTTTCCTCTGCACAGTACAGACTTCATTAGCATGAGCCCGCCTCATGACAAACTCCTGGTTTGTATAGTGTGGTCTTTCTAAATATCTCTAATCTGACCCACATGGTTACCTTTGTTCCTTAAATAAGCAAATCTGTTGATTCTAGAGCTGTACTCCAAAGGAGCAGGTGTGTGATTACTAAACGTTATTCTCCTGCCAGTTTATAAACAAAAGACATGGTTTCATGTTCGACAAAATGTCACCTGGGGTTATTTCTCGCACCGGCAGGTTAGGTCTTGGTTGAAAGGGAGAATATGAAGTTGTCAAGGTACAAGACTAAAGGTTCGAAGGGCAGGCAGGCACCCACCGCGTGGGGGAAATGAATCAGTGACACCACTGCCCCCGGGCAGAGCTCAGTCCTACAAAGTGGCCCCTGAGGAGGCCAGATGGCTCATGAACAGGAGTGCTCTCTCTCGGAAAGTGACCAAGTATTAGTATGCGTGAAGAAAGGACCTGCCGATCAGAGAGGGCAGAAGAGAAGAGGAGCCTGAGGCCATCGACAGGGCCACCTAGGCCTTGCCTGGAGGCTGTCCAGACCACGAGGTGATGCTTCGGAACCACAGACCTCCCATCTGGTCGCAGCTGGTGATGGGGTGGCTTCCTGTGCAGCTCAGGGAGAGGACGAGCAGGCTGTGGCGGGGGGTGGGGTGACTGTGAGACCCCTGAGTGTGAAGACTCCTTGTCAACTAGCAAACACACAGCCACTGTGCACGCGCCTCATGTGAGTCTGCTATGGGAGCTGGCCTATGCTCAACAGCGCTTCAAAGCCCAAGGCAGAGGCTTAGAATGGATCCAGAAGACCTTGTCCCCAAGGGTGCTGTCCCTCAGGGCCCTGAGTGGGTGGCCTGCCCATCAGCCCCCTGGGAGCTACCAAATACTGAGAACCTAAGAACTGGCCCCAGCGGGGAAGAAAGGAGCTCTCCATTCCGTCCTCTGAGTTTGTCTCTGTAAACACCCTGCCTCAAGCAAGGAATCTCTGCCATAGCCTGGAGCCACCACACCGCACCAGAAAGAATTAGCTGCGCCTTAAATAAAGACAAAGGCAAAGTATTAAAGCAATTTCATTTGGGACCCCAAAGAAAGCCACCTTAACGTGATAGTTCCCAAGGACAAACTGGGACAAGTTCTTCCATGCTAGGAGACTACAGATCCCACTTCCAGCCTGAGCAGCCATCCCTCCCCAAGCCCACCGGTGTCCTGGGATCTCCGCGCTCTTCCTTCAGCTGGGCTCCCTTCCCAGCCCTGTGCCACCCAGCTCTGGGTTGGAATCCAGCCTTCCTGATGGAATTCCTGAAAGGGATTTATGAATGGTACAATTCCACTCATTTTAGCCAACCTGTAATGACAGGCCTTGTGAAATCGCTGTGGAAATGAAGAGAAAGCCAGCTTTCATCTGCGAAGGGTGTTCAATGGCACTTTTATAGCTTAGAAGCAAACCAATACAGATAATCTGACTTGGAGCTGCCCAGAGTGTTTAACTCCTTCCTGGTTTGGCAAGGATGAGGCTGGGGTATTAATTTCAAGTCAGAGTTGTATTCCAACCTGCCCAAGTGTGGTCACGTGGAGACAATGGCCGGACTGAACAGTAAACACTGTAAACCCCAGGTGTTACTACTGTGTTCCCAGCCTGAACTTCATCACAAGGTCATCTCAGGAGGTACGTTTAATTTCTAAGAATCCTCCCGCCATACCCCTGGACTCCAGAGTGTCTGCAGAGGAGCACGGAATTCCTCCATGTGTCCTCCCCCACAGCTGGAAGCAGCTGCATCCCAGCAGGTGACCAGAGGGGAGACACAGTGAACCCTCGGGGTGAACCCTGACCGTTCCATCCACACTCGGTCAAGTGTGAGCCCACCTGAGGGTGATGTCTTCCAAGGTTCCCATGGGTGGCTGACCTTGGCCTGAAATCCCACCGCACTGATTTCAGCCCCATCTTCCCCTCTACCCTCACCTTGGGATGATCCTAACCTCATCGTCTGACCTAGGTAGAATGGACCCAGTCAGCTCATGAGCTGAGCAAACTAAGGAACTGCCTTATGTGGTCAACAATGCACGGAGACTGTCCAGATGTCCTGAGAGTAGGGGGAGGGGAGTCTGCAGAGCACCCCAAGCACCGCACCTGTTAATTGTGGCCACTCACATCCTAATACAAAGGAGCCCTGTGTGGATGGCCCACAGCTATGTATACAGAGAGTCTCCTCATCGCCCTCAGCTTCACCTCAGAATTTGGTCACAGGGACTCTTTTCTTAACAAGGGTCCCAAATGCTACCAACACAGTGTCAACCTTGTAGGGAGCACGGACTGTTTGCCAGAGTCACACCAAGGCAGGATCTGGGCCTGACGGAGCTGGTCCCTCCCCTGATACCACAGTTCCTGTGATGGCACCAAAGGTCATCATTGTTCCAAATCATCTGTCCCATCAGCTCATGCTACATGAGAGAATTCCTTGAGGGCAAGTAATTACTGTATCAGAAGCTGGTGAAATTATCCTTGGGGTGCGCGCTTTCCTCCCGAGAATCACTCCTTTCACAATTATGTTCTCTACTAGGAATCTATTATATGATCTACTTTTTCCTCCAAAGACATCATTAATCATAGAGTGAAAATGTAAGTACAATTGAAAATGTGAGATGTTTTGTTAAACGCCACATTCAATGCTCTGTAACGATCGAGCTCAGAGAGGCTGAAGAATGGGGCCTGGCATCTCCTTCTGAAAACGAGTGCTACCGATCCAGTCACCACCTTCCTTCTAAGGATGGTGAAGTTCTCTCTTCTCTGTCCACTTTCTGTAAAACAACCATGTTCACAATATCACTGAAATCACGGGCCCAGCTTGGTACAGTGTTCTGTGTTGAGTGTGTGTGGCAGCACCAGGTTCTGGGACAGATCAGGCTTTCCCGGAAACTATGGGGTGTTCCAGTGTCTCAGAAACGGCAAAGAATGGTTGGTCCCAGCCTTGGCCTCGGACCTCGGGCAAACCACTTCTGCTCCTGGACTTCTGTTTCCTTCACCAAACTACAAAGCAGTCAGACCCCCGGCCCTCAAAACTGCTTCACCCCTCAAGCCCCCCTCAAGTAATTCTGATACAGTAATGACTCTCCCTCAAGGGCTGCTGTCCAGCCCTGGAGTGACCGTTACAGTCAGCTCAACCCTCCAAGTTGGATTTTAAAAACTGAAAACAATCAACTTGATACAGACAGCAAAACTAATCAGACAACAGTGAGAGCAGCCATTCCTGTGCTGAAGGTCACCCTCGGAGTCACACAGAGAGGATGCCAGATCCCAAGTCACCACTGTGAGGAAAGAGAGATGCAGAGAATGGCTGGGATTCGACCTCTCTGCTCAGCTCAGGCATTGCTGGAGGCTGAGAAGGTCACCAGCAATCAGAGGGACAAAGGGGGGGAAAAGGAAGAGCCTGCATGGGGTGGGGGACAGATTTTGTGGACAAGAAGGAACAGGGGCAGAGGGTGGGGACAAGAGGAACCCATGCATACAGGTGCCCAGGAGAACGCCTCCAGGGGAGCCCCGATGCCTGGGTCCGGATTTGAGGCATACTCCATCCTTCATCGTGGGGTGGCTCTGGTTGGCGAGCTATGGTACCCAGGGCCAAGTCAACTGGACAAACACTGAGGAGCATGCTGGTGATGCGGACTATGAGCAGGATCAAGAGCTTCTGCAGCTAAGCTAACTCCCTCCGGCAGAGAAAAAAAGGCTTCCCTGTCTGTGGCAACCAGGCTACCATGACACCCTAGGACACCTGAGCCTCCAGGGAGGGGCTGGCACCCCAGAAGGCCATGCACCAGGCACGGCATGGCCACCATGTTGGACTGCAGAGTGAAAAATCGCCACGTAGTCCTAGTCCTGTCTCTCACTAGCTCAGGAGCAAGGGCAAGCCCCTTAGCCACTCCTAGCCTCAGTTTCCTTTCTATGCAGTGGGAAAAGGGAGGTGGTTATTTTCTACTGTAAGTTCATGCTGGAATGGTAAACCATCTAGACTCTACTTTGTAGGTCCTAGGGACAAAGGAAAGGACAGGGACATGGAGAGGAGGGCAGGGACGGAAGGCACGGCCAGGAGCTGCTGCCGGGGAGGAGCGGAGCTGAGGAGGAAGTCGGGCAGCAAAATCACACCTTGCCGGTTGAGAAACCAACAACTGGGCCACACCGGGCCTATCATGTCTGTCATCCCCTCTGGCTCTACCATCTCTGACTCATGGGCAAGTCCCACAGGGCCATTTCCGACTCCTCCCCCACATGAGTCCACAGAGGTTACTACAGGGCAAGTGTCTGCTAGTGGCACCTGGCTGAGCTTCCGTGAAGGCCACCAAGAGCAGATAGCCGTGACCCTACATCACTAAGAAGCCATCACCTGTTGGCTGACTTTGATGGTGAATGTGACCAGTTTGACACTCGGAGGACACAGGGCAGACAGGCCACAGAGCTGGCAAAGGGGACTCCACTTCCAAACATCGGCTGAGCACCTCCACGTGACAGGCCTAACATGCTGGGCTTCAAACAAGCTGTTGCCAGGGTTTCCAAGAGGCTGCACTTCTGCATCATGAGCCATGTGTGTCTCACAGGATGCCCACCCCACATCTTCACCCCTCATGATGACATCTCCAAGGCCACATGTGGCGGACAGAAATCGCCTGATACCTCGCGAGGGTTTGCCACCATTTAGCTACATTAGACGAATGAGGCGCAAACATAACCCCCAACACACACACACACACACACACACACACACACACACACACACAATTTTCTTGGTGCATTTTTCTATAAAATATCCCTTCCATCTGAGAAGGAAAGGCTACCCCTATGTTGAAATTCCAACAGGCTTAAAAGAATGGGTCCAAACCTGAGCTTGGCACAGAATTTCTTTTTAAACAAAACAGACTGGCATGTTCTGAAAATGTAAGTATCGGGTAACGGTGCTATACAATCGGCCCTTGAGAGGCTGCAGGATCTGTTCCTGGTTGTACAAACACAGGCACAATCACCCAGCAATCGGGCTCACAGCTCGACTGACACAGCTGTCTATCAAGGTCCCAAACTCATGTTTACAACCGGGTCCAGACTGCCCACATCTGCGATCTCAAAGGCTTAGTTTCAAGAGGGTAGAAAAACAAAACAATGAGAGAAAAGAAGAAATGAAAATGAAATGTAAAAGCAGAGATTCTTGGTTGGTCCTCTTCAAATCGAAAGAAGGATTGGGTCTAGGTTTAAGTTGAGAGTCCTAAAAGATTATACTGTTCCAGTGGTACCTGAGTCACCTTTGCTGCCCCAAATTCCTCTTGGATTTCCAAGTTGCTTTCAGTGGAAACCAGAGGCCATCGTTTCCTGGTGATGTCTGACCTGCCCCCCCTCCTGAGCTACCCCCACCTGAAGGAGAGATTCAGTTATGAATGACCGCATGGCGGGAGCAGAGGGAGATGGAGACAAGGTCCACAAGAAGCAACAGATTAGGCTGGAAAAGGAAGTACCCGGGACATGAACTCTCCACCCTTTGGAAGTCTAGAGCTAGAAAAGGTGGCTAAGAAACTCAAAAGGCCGGCCGATCTGCCACGTCAACTTGCAAAGAACTGGTAGAACGTCCCACATCTGTGGCTCTCCAGGGACCTCCTCAGTCCCATCCTCCTGATTTCTTCTGATTCTATTTCCATAGTTCACTTTACAACAGTTGTTTTGCTCTCTGGAGCACCGGCACCACCCACCAAAGAGTCCTTCCAAGATCCTGAAATAAAAACCATCAGCTCTCGGAGAGGCCACACCAGGCCCCTGGCTGCTTTCTAACACTTCAAACTTGGGAGGTAGCACCTGCCTTCTGGGAAATCGTTCCATCTTTACAGACTGATGTAAACTAACATACACGACACCCACTCAAGAGGACCCTCTGGGCACCTGCTAGAAACAAGCCCACACTGACATCAGTCAGACTTTCTTTACACAGGCTGAGCAGCCCTTATCTGAACATCTGGAGTCCAAAATGTCCCCAACTCTCCACTTTCTGAGCACTGACGTAACACCACGAGTAGAAAATTCCATACCTGACTTCATGTGACACATCCCAGTCAAAACACAGACGCACTAAAAATATTGTATACAATTACCGTAGGCTACATGTATAAGGTACATGGGGAATGTAGGTGAATGTCATGTTTAGGTTTGGGTCCCATCCCTAAGATATGATGCATATGCAAATATTCTAAAATCTGAAAAAAATCCCAAATCTGAAACACTTCCCTAACTCAAGCATTTCCAATAAGGGTCACTCGACTTTTAACAATGTGACAGAATTTTAGAGCCACTGTGTTGGATTAGATCACTTAATCCAACCTATTTGTTTCATTGATGAGAAGAAGTCAGACATAAAGCCCTTAACTAGATTGTCCTGGGCAGCAACAGCATCACAGGAATTCCCAGGAATCCCAGCCTACCACCTTTCAGACCCTGGCTTCCTTCCCAGGCTCCTCCCGGCTCTTGACCAAAGTGGCCTTCCTCCTACCTTTCTTCCTCCACCAGGGTCCTTCGGGAACAGAGTACGAGAGGTCCTTGAACTCGATGTTCACGGCTGCTCTCCGCGGTAAGGAGGAGAAGCGCTGGGCCTCCGTGAGATTATTGTCCACTTTTTTCAAGTGTCCGTTCAGCAGGTCTGTCTCGGCGTCATCCACGTTGCTGGAGACGACCTCATCCACCGAGACGCACACTGACTTGGGCTCCGTCATCGCTGCTGAGTAACTGCCAGCGTTCTAGAAAAACACAGAAGCAACAGGATGTGTTGGGGGGTTCGTGGAGAGCAAGAGCATCAAGAGATTCATCCTTAGGTCCAGGGCCATCAATTATTAACACTTCTCACACTGCAAGACGGCCTGCGGCGGCCGAGAACAAACGCCTACCTCCAGGACTGCTGTCACCCGCCATCGCTTTTCCTCCATTAAAAAGATGCTTAGATCAAATGTTAACCTGAGCTTACTTTGGAATCAAAGTCTAATCACAAAACCACAAAAAGTGAATCACTTGCTTCAATGAAGAAAACAATGGCCTCCTAAAAAAATGATCTACAGTCTGCTCATAAAAAAAAAACCTCCATAAAACACACGAGGCTCCTAAGAATTGAATAAGCTGAAAAAACTTTATTTAAAAGGAGCTGGCCAGATGTGGTGATGCGTATTTGTAATCCTGGTACTTGGGAGGCTCAGACAAGAGGATCACAGGTTCCAGGCCAGCCTCGGTAACTTAGTGAAACTCTCATCAACTTAGTGAGACCATTTCAAACCAAAAAATAAAAAAAGGGCTGGGAGTGTAGCTTGGAGGTAGAATGCCCACTTTTTTGCATAAAAAAGTGTACCATACTTTTACCATTAGAAAGTGTACCCTAGCACCACAATAAATAAATAAATAAATAAATAAATAAATAAATAAATAAATATAGGAGCTATCTTAGTGCCTTTCTTGTGTAACCTATAGTTTCTCAGGAGCAATAACACTACCTGAGCTGCTGAAGTTACTGGGGGTTGGTCTTTGTATTTAACTTTTTTGTGTGTGGTACTTGAATTTGGACCCAGAGCTGTTCTACCTCCAAGCTATACCCCCAGCCCTTTTTTTTAAATAATATGCTTTTATTGGTGCATTATAGTCTCACTTCGTAATATAAATCATATTGGCAGTGATATACATGCACACAGCCCTTTTTATTTTTTGCTTTTGAAACAGGGTTTTGCTATGTTGCTGAATCTCCTTATGTCGCTGTCCTCGAACCTGCGATCCTCCTGTCTCTGCCTCCCAAACATTGGGATTACAGGTGTGCGCCACCACGCCCGGCTTGTATTTCACTTTTAAATTTTCCAAATCAGTTACAACTCTATTCTCTCACTGTGTCTTCATAATGGTCCTGAAGAGCTGGACAGGTTAACATTATTTATCTGTTACACGGACAAGGAAACTGGGGCACAGAGAATTTAAGGAACCTGCTCCAAGTCCCACAATCAAGCGAGAAGCAGAAGTGGTCCCTGAATCTGAGTCACACAAAAACATCCAGATGTTCATTTAACTGCACATGAGGGTGCCCAATATTTTTGTAGCTAGCATCAGCATCTTATGCACGCTAGGTAAGTGCTCTACCGCTGAGCTGCACCCTGAGCCCCTGGCATCGGCTTTTGAAGCTTCCACGGGGAGTCAAATGAACTGTAGCAGACGGGCCAAGACCCAAAATTTTTATGCAAAGAAAGGGATATGCTTTTCTAATGGCTTGGCAACCCTGACCCAATCGATAAGCCTCAGGGACCTCCAAGCACAGAAGAACCCAGGGGGGAAAAACAGGACACCGAGCTTTTTCTAGATGTCTCCTGAATCAAAGAACACCCCAGAAGGCCCACGCAGGGGCTCCCCATGACACTCTGCCATGCTGCTGAGAGCCGGCCCCAGTGGGAGAGGCCGCCCCTCACCAAGCCCGATCACCTGGGTCAGGAGACACTGTCCCTGTCACTTGTTCTAAAGCAGGAACGCCTTGTGTTGTTCTTCTTCCATAGCTTTGTTACCTGTTTCTTTAGGGTTGCTTCCTATTTTTATTACTCTTTCTTATCACAACCCCAAAATAAGACTGGAGAGTGGATTGCCCATAAAAATCCCCACAAACCCCAGCAACCCCAGTGGTCAACACTGTCCCCATTAGCACGCCCCCTTGAGGGCAGGTGCCTGGCCTGTCGAGGAGCTGGCCTTAGCTCCACCATAATATTTAAGGGTTCGAAAACCTAGGTCCAAGCACGGGGGGCTCTGAATACTTAAAACACAGGTAGCGGGGTGGGAGAGCACAGGGATCCGGATCTCCTCATGATGGAAAATGCACACCACGCACACCTTCTACCTCTGAAACCCTTCGCCAAGTCCAAACTTAGCTCATGGACTCCAACACCATGTGAAAGAAAATACAGAGACGAGAAAAATTGTTGATAGTGAGCTTGGTGTGCTGCGGTGCTGAGCATGCGTACTGCTTCAAATGCCAAGAGAAGTAGATTCAGGTGTCCAGAGCAAGGTGAGGGGAGGCTGGTGTCTGAGACCCCTGCCCTCAGTGGGGGGCTCTGCATCCACCTGTCCTGTGCCTTCCATGCTGGGCCTCTTGAAGGGGTCCCAGGACACTCCATCCTAGCTCAGCAGCCCTGAGCCTTGGTGACAGGACAGGAACGTGCCCCTTCAGCCCAGAGCCCACAGAGCAGGCACCGAGGACCTTCCCTCTGTGTGCCCCATCTGTCCTTTAGGGCTACATGTGCTGCTAACAGGTTTATAACCCAGGGGGATTCCAAAGGAACCTGGGGATCACCAGGTCCTGGCTCTGGGGTGGGGGTGTTGGGGCGGGCCAGTCAGCTCAGGCCTGGTCCCTTGCCACATAAGCAGAAAGACAGCGGGCTCGGTCCAGCCACTCCTGCTGTGGCCCGGCTCCCGCCCAGATCTCCAAGGGCTGGTGCTCGGTGGGGGCAGGGCGGGGTAGGGATCCAGTCACCCCTGTCCAGCTTGGCCCTGTTGACCTCCACCCCTTGGATGCCAGCTGCAATAGAGCACCCATCCCTCCCCACAGGCACCTACCACAGGTATTCCACCCCTAAGGAAGCCCAGGGCGCGTGGGTCCTTGTTGAGGAATAGCCCAGGAACACCAGGAGTAGCAGCTGGGGCCGGTATCCAACATCAGACCTAGATAATGTGAGGGTCTGAATTTTCTCCCCATCCCAAGCCCATCTGGTCATTCACACTCTCACTCATTCATTTGTTTGTTTACACACTCATCCACTCATTCATTCATTCATTCATTCAGTTGACACTATGAACACCAGATCAAGCCAGTCAGCCAGACAGACTCAAAGGGGACGCCAGTGCACAGAGGCCCTGGCGCGGGGGCTCAGGGCAAAGTCTTCTTGCAGAAATACAGTCTTGGCTGAGATCAGCAAGGTGGGTGGGGGGGTGCAGGTGTGTGGGGCTCCCCACCAGGAAGCAGCAGCAACAGAAAGTGACACATTCCAAGACCTGGAGGGGGGCTTGGCTGTCAGATGACACTGGTGAAGGGCTGGCAAAGGGATTTGCACTTTGGAAACCAGTGGGGAGCCGCAGAGGGGCCCCACACTGGGGGGCGACAGGACTGGAACTTCAGAATAAATCACGGTCCCCTGCAGGGCTGATGGGTAGGGCAGGCTAGCCTTTAACCAGCAGGTGGTGACAGGGATGGAAATAAGTGGACAGGCCAGCAGAACAAAGTTGGGTGACTAACCTGATTTGGGAGTGAGAGGAGCCAGAGTCAGGTACTTCCAATGTTAAGTATTGAAGAACTTGGCCTCACGCACACTCGCTAAGGACGGTAAACGATGGTGGCTATTGATTGGTCAATGGAGATGTGCCTATTAACTCCAGCCTGTATAAACTGCTTCTTATCGCTTCCACAGAGCTAACAGTGGGGGAGGAAGGTGACTGTCTCTGGTGTGGGAAAGTACTGAGATGGCCTGCCTGGCCCACCACCCCTCTGAGGAAGTGGCCATGCTGGGGTGCAGCTCCTGGGGCCTCCAGATCCAAGCCGGCATCCCCCACTCAGCCACCTGGAGCATGCGGAGCATGGCTCAGCTCCCTAAAACCACAACTTGTGCTGCCTCTGGTCGTTGGTTACAGGAAAATCCACACAAACCGAGGAAGCCACGCAGCCCCCCGCCCAGCAGCGCACAGATCCCACCCTTCCTCCAAGGATGTCCAGTGGCCTCTTCAATTAATAAAGTCACAGAAACCTGTGGGATGTGAGGCAGTGCCCTGTCACTCCAAAATAGACTAGCGCTGGCTCTGGAAGCACATTCTCAGCTGAGAGCTGCCCGCAATGTAGGTTACAGCTAGCAAGCTCTTCCTTCGCCTCCTGAGCTCATTAAAAATAAAACAAACACCTATTCCCTCCCACCTTGTCCTCTGCTCTGTTCTGATGAAGTGCCGTCTTTGCCCTCCCCCCACACACCCACTTGGTACCAGCAACACATGGTAAATAACAGTCAACCCATTCCTGGGGTGAAGCACAAGGAGACTCTATTTGGTTCGTTCCTGGCGGCAAACAGTGAGACTGATTTTTCCCGGCGTGGAGCAGAGTGACCGGTGAGCTCAGTTTGGATGTTGGGCCCATGAGATGCCTGTGTGGCTGGGGATGGCCCAGCAGCCATTAAGCCACAGCCTGGCCATCGCGAGACCCGTTCATTCACACAGAGTCGGAGAGGGAAACTTCTGGCTCCACAGGGAGAGGAGGAGACAGGAGGAGGAACCGGCCGCACCAGGCGCTGGCCTAGGGTTCTACCTCTTCTCTCTGTTCATGGCCTGCCCCTGGATGCCTGCCCAAGCTCAGGGACCCCGCTGCTCCCCAGATGCCCTGCTCAGCCCCCTCAGCCAGCATCAGCAGGACACCAGGGCAGGGAAGGGATAGAAAGCAAAGCCCAGAGTCCTGGGTATTTCTCACCGGCTCTTGGCTTATAAGTTGGATAGAATTTATTATTTTTAAAAATTTTAAACGTGTTTTTCTTTTAAGCCTATAGCACCTAGTAGTTCCTGATGCAGGGGTTTGGTTGCTGAGGAACAGAAATCTTTATATTAAAAAAAAAGAGTATCAGGTTTTCAGGGAGGAAAATGATTTTCAAACAAAACAAGTTTCCCTGAAAAATAAAAAAAAACAAGGCCAGCCATTAGCATCTTCACATGAGAACCCACAGGGGAGCAAGCTATAACATTAAAAAAATTAGTATAGAAAATCTATATCTGAAAACATTCTGCATTCTTTTTCCCTGTGTACAAACCTCCTCTGCTAAAAGGTGCTAAAAGGATCCCGAGTTATCCTGCACTTAAAAGATATGAAACTTCCTCTGCCTGCTGGGGACCTCAATAATCTTACATCTCCACTATCAGCATCATGGAGGAATCCCAAGTAGACGAACAAGTGCAAAAGGAAGGCTGGCCAGGTGCTCCCCACACCACCAACTAAAGAAAATGTCATGAGGGATCAGCTTTTCCATATTTATTTTCATCACCTCTTCTGCAGAGCCCGCCCAGAGAGGGAAGCTAATCTGGGGGTCTCCCAGCCAGCTCGCCCCACCCTACTGCCAACCGCCTCCACGTTGTCTTCTCCCATTCTATCGGTTTACACGAAATCATTATGTAATGAGCTGGCGAGGCTCGGTATGTTCTACAGTAACCTGTTTGGAATCATAGGATGCAGTTGTCAGGGCTGAGCATGCGCACGAAGCCGGCTACGCTTTTTTTTTTTCTTGAGCTCAAGGCAAGAGGTAACTGTCGGTCAAATCCTGCTGAGCTCTGCTGACTTCAAATACAGGATGCTAAAAATGAAATAAAGGGGAAGGGGGGGGACCGGCACTGTGGGACTTACAGCCTATGGGAAGGAACCGGCAGGATAGTAATACTCAGCTCACTGGTAGAGAAGGGGATGCTCGGGGTGGAATACGGAGGACTTGCTGTTTGTACTCTAGGTGGTCTGAAATCTAGCCACTGGTACCTAACTGCAATGTCGGCGTGCCAGGCGGAGAAGTGGGGGGCCCCAGGAAGAGGCGATGGGCAGGCGGGCTGCGGTTTGTTTCTTCCCTGGTGTGAGTAAACGCGCCAGGGGAGGTGCTCGACCACCCGGGAGCAGCACTTGCGGTAACTGTCTAGCAAGGAATTCGCCCGCACGGGTCATCCGCTCGAGCTGGTAGCCTAGGGAGGGGACGCGCGCCTCGGCCCCACCCGGGTCTCCCCAGCGCGCAGGAAGGCAGCAGGCAGGCAGGGATCCAGGCTCGCCCCTCTCTGTCTCCCCGGGGACTCGGCCACCCCCTCTGCGAGCAGCCGTCCCCAGGGAGCGCAGGGGCAGCGCAGGCTCCCCTCTCCAGAGCGGTTCTCCCTTTTGTTTCCCCCAGATTGTACCAGCGCTCCCGAGGGCGGCGCGAGAGGACCCTCTGCCCAAGCCCAGGGCCGCGCTGCCCGCAGACGGATCGGACCCTCCCTTCCCTCGGGCCCAAGCTACCGCCCGTCCCCAGCGGCTCCGGGTCCCCAGGGCCCACGCCCCTTTCCCCGAGGAGGACGAGGTCAAGGCCATCTGTCCACTTGTGGGGCTGCCTCGCTCCCCACTCCCGGCCCTCCGCTTTCCCCGCATCCTCGGTCGGTGCAAGGAGCATCCCGGGCGCCAGGTGGCCAGGGCGGGGACGACCAGAGCCGGGCATGTCACCCGGGGCGCCTGGGTCAGCGCGCAGAGGGCGCGCTCCCGGGGAGCGGGTGTGGGGCCGAGCTCTCGGCTCTTTGTGCCTTTCCTGCCCTCCTTGAAAATAAAACCCAGCCTGGAGCTCACTCACCATGGCGGTGCCGACCGAGAAAGCGGCCATCAGACAGGCCATGCCCCGGGGGCGGCGCGGCGGGGACAAGGCGGCGGGCGGTGTGGACAAGGCTGCGGCGCCCGGCTGCGCTCACTCGGGGCTCTGCCGCTGCGCCCCGCGCGGACTCGGGCTCCCCTCCTGGCCCCGCCCCGGCCGGGCGCGTCCGGCCCCGCCCCGCGCTGCGATTGGCCGGCGCCGAGGGGGCGGGCGGCCGGCAGGTGCGCGTGCTCTTGTTTTGTTCCTACGGGGGGGGGGCGGCGGGTGGACTGAGGGTCCCCAGAACCACCAGCGCCAGAGGATCCAGGCTCGCCCCTGGGCCTGGCAGGCGCCCTGGACCCGCCCCAGCCCGGAGCACCCGGGTCCAGAACTCTCTGGGCCTGGCCCAGCACAGCCTTGAGCTAGTCCACGAGGCATCCTGCTGATATGGGGGGGCCCTGGGCTCAGAGAACCGCTGCCTTCAAGCCTCGGGGTATCTGTGAGGATCCGACAGGAGGGGGCGACAGGGGAGCGAGGGTGAGGGGCAGGTGGCTTCTTTTATGTTTTATCTTATCTTTTATCATTGTTGGGCAGCTCTGCCAGGTAGAATCTCAAGGACTAAGGAAGAAAACACGGACACCCCACCTCAGTCCAGTGTGGGTCGACCCCCAGATCTAGGTAGCACATGTTCTCATAGAGTCAACATTGTTGTGCGCAGGCGCAGTGCTAAGTGCTGGCTATCCACAGTGTGCTAGGGGACGTCCTGCACACCTCCCCATATAGAAGAAAGGCTCATTTTTGCAGAGGTGTTGTTAGTGCCTCTTGCACAGCTGTTCACGAGCCTGCATAAGGAATGACCCTCAGCACCCTCTCATCTGGCCCCAGACTGTAATATCAGATGGCCTGGCGTCTGCTCAAACCCTCATTATATACAAGTGTGGCGGTTTCCTGATAACCATGGAGACAGGCATTCTTTAGTCCCAGTCTCAGAAGGCAATGCTTTTGTTCAGTTGTTTGCATGTTGGGACAAAAGACAGGAGTGTTTTTCTCTCACCTGCAGCACACCTGGGCCACTGTCCCCATCCTGTCTCCTGAGCAGAGCCCTGTCTTTCTCCTCACTGAGGAAGGAGGCCGGCAGGTGGGCACCACAGCCCCAGATCAGTGACCATAGGCAAATTCCCCCTCTCTATTGAAGCAGGAAAAGCAAGCAGGCAGTTATGAGTTTAAGGACGAGAAGGCCAGCTTTTGCCTTTTGCCGATACATTGCCTCTGTTTTATACTGGCTGCAATGAGGAAAATCTGCATTTTGGGATGCCATTATTAGATACCAGGCCAGAGTGTTCTGGAAAGAGGATTCGAATCTACAAACCTGGGGAGAGAGAAAGTGCCTCACTGCTGGAGACTGGGGCCACTGTCCAGCCCTGGGGCCACCACTTGCTCCAAAGGCAGGTGAACACACAGAAGAGGAGACACAGGATGCAGACAAGGAGGGGACACGTGACCAGGGCAAGGCTCTTGACGTCAGGGTGCCTCTTACCATGGACATCCACTTTCTGTCAATAGCCATTCTCCACACTTCCAGAAATATGTCCAGAATTTCCTTCTGGAAATTTCTCCTCTGCCTTGTTCCCCCAGTTCTCTGCCCTGTGATTCATGCAAGTTTGATCAGCCTTCAGTTGAAGTGTAGGACAGTTGGCTTCAGCCCCAAGTGGCCCCGTCCAGTTGGACCTTGGTGGTTGGTCGGGAACTGAAGATGTCAGACCACACTTGCTGGGCTGCGGAGGGTGATCAGGGGACGGTGTGGAGGCTGGGGAGGGAGTCAGAGGGCAGGCAGCGACCCACAGGGTCCTTGTTGGCATGGCTTGGGCTGTTGGACTTCCCATTACAGACTTACCCATCTGGGGGATGTGACCATCTCAGCCACGTGGGAACCACACAGGAGACCTGTCCATCACGCGCAGTGCACAGTGGGCATTCAGCTCTCATCCTTGCTGACGTCATCCTTCTCCTGCCCAATCAGGGAATACGTGAGCAGTAGAGTTGGACAGATCTGACATTTCTATTGGGACGCTTGGTTGTAAGTGACAGAAAACCCACTCTTGGCTGGCCTAAGGGGAATATGTTGTCTTCCATAATAGGAAGTGTGATCGTCAGTCTAGGTTGTCAACTTGACCTGATCATGACACACCCAAGATCATGTGACTTTGGGTGTGTAACAGCAGATTAAACAGAAAGCCCTGCCCTGAATGTAGGCAGCAGGATTCTGATAGATGCGGACTTAGATAAAAGAGGGAGAAGCCGCGTAGAGCAGCGCGCGACTCTTTCCGAGGAAAACGCATCTGCTCTCGCCTGAGATCGTTGGCTACCAGCTTCGCCGTCTCTCTGAAGAGCTTCTTGATCTTCTCGGCCTCCAGCCCTTTGAACTGAAACTTCACCATCGTTTCTCCGAAGAGCTTCCTGATCTTCACATCTTGGACTGGGACTGAATTAGTGGTTGCTCCGATCCTAAGACTCCAGCTCTTAGACCGCTCAACCAGCTACTGGTTCCTCTGACTCTCCACGTGCAGTCAGAACCTGGGACTACATTGCTTCAAACTGTAAGCCCATCTGATAAATCCCTTTTTCAAATATACTCATTCTGTGAATTCTGTTAATCTAGTGAACCCTGTGCAATACAGGAAGGTTTGTGGCACACTGGTGTCAGGCCTGCCAGGGCCACGGACCCATGCTATGACC
This sequence comes from Glis glis, assembly GCA_004027185.1. Lineage (NCBI taxonomy): Eukaryota > Metazoa > Chordata > Mammalia > Rodentia > Gliridae > Glis > Glis glis. The sequence goes on along the minus strand of PVJS01015640.1, from coordinate 12,603 downwards.
TCAGCCCCTGGTCTCTTGCTCTCTCTGTGACTCTGCCTTTCCCGTGCTAGTTTCCCCCAGGATGGGCTGTCCCCACACAGCCCTCCCAGAAGCACCTGTAAGATGGCAGCCAGCCACTCTGCCCAGGGGTGCCTCACCTTGGTGTGCCTGGCCTGGGTCACGTGGGAGGAACCGGGAGGGTTAGCCCTAATGGGGTCACATACAGGATCGGGCATAGGTGCTCAACCAAGACCACTGTGAGGCCTCGTGAGCAGAAGTGAGGGTGCCAGGCCAGAAAACACAAGAGAAACTCGCCCCAGGACTGTCCAGTCCAGACCTGATCCCAACAGAGGAATTTCTGCCAAAACAGAAACAACAGATGGGCATGGTTGGGCTTGAGGGCTTCCGGTGGGGAGCTGCTTCCTGTCTCAGCAGGGAAACCGTGTCACTATTAAGTACAGCCATTCCTCCCGAGACCCCTCTCCAATACCCAGATCTGCGGTGCTCAAGTCCCTTCTGTAAACAGTGACAAATCTGCATAGAACCTACACACATCCTCCCATGTACTTTGAATCATCTCTAGTGTACGTATAATACCCAATACTGTGTACATAGTTGTTAAACAATATTGTTTAGGGAATAATGACAAGAAAAAAGTCTGTACATGTTCAGTACAGATACATTTTAAAAATATTTTTGATCTAAATTTACTTGAATCCACAGACACAGAACCCATAGACGCAGAGGGCCGACTGTAGCTGTCACTATTAGCAGGCTGTCCCTGGGTCTGAGGGGACATTCTGTCATCCTGACTACTGCGCTCCACAGCAACACAGAGTCGGTGAGCTCCTCTTGGAACGGTGGGCCCTGACTAGGCAACAAGGCAGGAATGACCTCTCCAGGCGTTGGCTCCTCTGCCCAAATACCCCCAGGTCTCCAGCATGGCTTCCTAGGAGGTGCCCTTCATCTGCTCCCAGTTCTCTAGATGAAAGGTACTTTCCATGTCCCTTGTGAAACTTGGGGTCCATCACAGAACACCAACTCAGCATGTGATCAGAACATAGCAAGCCAGGAAAACCCACTCCCTGACTCTGGACAGTCTTCTATTAGCACAGCCTGAGTCCCCATTGATATGGGCAGCAGCAGACCCACCCTCGTGCGGAGTCTACCCTTGCAGGTAGACTGAGCAAAGCTGCAGCCCACTGAGGCCAGGTCAGTGTAGAGACTCCTCTTCCATTGGGTCCCGGTAGAGATCACACGTACCATCGATTTTTCAGACCCTGAGTTCCGGCTCTACCTTTCTGTCTAATCACTGTGTTCCTGCATCTCATCCCTCCAACTCCCTGCCCTGGCACACTGAGAGTCACCGTGTTCCCTCTCTCGCTAATGACTGTGCACTCGGGTCTCCACTCAAATCTCTGGTGTGTGCTGAGCAGTGCAAGCAGACCCAGCACCATCGGCTGGGCCACCCTGCCGCAGACCACCGACCCGACACCTCGGGCACGCAGGTTCAATTGACTCCTCGCACGGACCGCATTCACTGTTGGCTTGCTCGTTACGCCGCAGATCCCGTTGTAAAGACTGAAAGACTGTCCCATTTCTCCCTGCTGTACTCAGCTGCTGAGCTGAGAATGAGCGGGGTAGGGGCCCCCGAGGGCTTGGTCTCCGGCATGAAGACCCCACACCTGGCGCCCGGCTAGGGTGGGTCCAGGCAGGCCACGTGTCCAGGGGGCCTGCCACGCGGCTGTGAGAGGACCCTGGTGAGCAGCTGCAGCCAGCATGCCCAAGGGGAGAGCCTGCCTGAGGGTCCCAGCAACAGGTCTCAGGATCCCCCCACAGAAACTTTGGGGACACCCATGTCTTCCTGGCATCCCCACCTGTTGAGAAGAATTCTGATGACTGCGTTCCTCATGAATAAGCTCTTCCCCACAGCTTGGTGGCGTGACCTTCGGCACTTTGACCTAGCATCTGCCTGGAGTAGAGGGTGGGCTCCAGGTTAATCTGGTGAACCCCACTGGGCAGCCTTTCTTCTGCTCGCTACAAATCTGCACCTAAACTTCATCACCAAGACCCCAGGCTCCAGCCTGGAGCTCGGCTCACACTGCTCTGCTGGGTGCGGAGCCAGGGTGCAGTCTGCAGGCAGAGGCCCATCCCCAAGGGTGGCAGACAGTACCAGGGAGGGATCTGAAGCTAAGACTCCCCAGACCGGGCAGGTGTGAGCTCCTTCCAGGGGCCTGACCCACTCTAGAGTCGGTCTTGGCTTAGGCGGGGACTCCTGTGTGGACTGGGGAGAGCCAGCCAGGGACAGACTGGGGACACGGTCTCTGGTCTTCAGCACTGCTGCCCTTTTGGGGTGCACCCTTCTGCTGCCCATTCTGGGGACTTGATCTCTGCAGTTGTGACCCCAAGTCCCTCATCCTCCTGCCAGGCATCTGGTAGTCTGTGAAGGGCGGGGTCCTGCTGGTTGTGTTATTGCTGGTCACCCTCCTTAAATGTCAGCTCCAGGCAGGCAGCAGTGTTCATCCACGGCTGGATCCCCGCCAGCCCCACGGACAGCTGGGGAAGGATTTTAGCGGGACGTCTCAGCGATTGAGTGTGTGAGCCAGGGTTCCACTCCAGGCCCTCTGGCTCCCAGCCTTGGTAACTGCTGGTGTGGGTGCAGCCTGCCAGTGTGGACACTGCTTGCCTGTGTGGACTTGAGCCTGTCAAGGTAGACACTGCCTACCAGTGTGGACACACACCTGTTGGTGTGGACACACACTTGTCAATGTGGGCACGAGTCTATCCTGCCTGCTGTGTGCTCCAGGGAGTGGCTGGAGGACGTCTTCCTCACTCGACATAGCTCCATTTCATGAAAGAAAACAAAAAGCTGAAGAAGGCTGGGCCCTCTGCCCCTCCCCCGCCCTTCCTCACCTTGTTGACTGCTGCCCGTGGCAAGATGAGGGATGGCCGGTGAAGAGTTTCTTTCCCCAGAGCCGCAGAGTTGGCTGGAGCGGTGGGCGCATGTTGTCTTGCTTCTAACAATCCAAAGCTCTGGGTTTTCCAGTCAAGAGCAGAACCTGATATGCCCGCCTCCCTCCCATCCAGAGGGGAGCCCCCATCCTCAGCACAGGGAAGACAGGAGGCTGTGAGATAAGGAAAACGAAGAGGTGGTCGCAGGGCAGAGGGCAAGGCGGGGAAGACTGAGATGGAAAGATGAGATCAATCAGGGATGTTCTCGGGGACAGAAAAATTCAAATAAATATTTCACAAGCTAAGTTAGAAAGAGGTGAGTTAAGTATTACAAACAGATTGTTTCTGTTTTCTCCCACTAGTATCAAACAAGAATGACTGGGAAAGACCTAGGAATCGGTTTCTTCAAATGAAGAAAGAAGAAATACCAGCTGGCAATGGGATGACCTTGGGGGTTGAAGGTCAGGGCAGAGTTCCTGGGGGCTCCCTCCCACGCACAATTAAAGCCTGCATCGCCTGGAAAGGTCCCACTAGGAAGCACCTGGCAGCTGTGGGCCCTGTGTCCTCCGCTTTTTCTCGGAGGAATGTCCTTCCCTGACTCCACAGAGTCCGCCCTGGAACATGCCCCAGAGCCAGTCAGCCTCCCATCCCTCTGCCTCCGCAAAAGACTTACAAACTCCAGGGGGCCCCTTGGATCTTGGGGGGACTTGCCTGCACCCTCAGAGGGAGAAGGTCTCTTTCCCTGTGCCAACTAAAAGTTGACAAGTCAAGACAGTGGCCCTGTTTCTTGTCGTCAGGAGAGTGTTGTGCTAACATTGACATAAATACAGTAGTCCCCCTTCTCCGTGTAGGAGGCTTTCCAAGACCCCAGGTGGATGCCCAAAACTGTGGCTAGTACTAAACTCTCTATATAGACTGTGGGGTTTTTCTTCTATACATGCATACCTGTGATAAAGTTTAATTTTTAAGTAAAGTACAGTAAGAGACTAGCAACAACTAATAATAAAAAGAACAATGATAACAATATGCTGTAATAAAAGTTAAATGCATGTGATCTCATCTCTCTTGGAAAAGGCTAGATAAATATCAATATTTTCAGACCTTGGTTGACCATCGGTAACTGCGACTGTAGAAACCGCAGGCATGCAGCGCTGAGAGGAGGAGGAAGTGGCGAAGACCTTTCGCCACCTGAGCTCCCAGACGGCCTCTCCTCCTGAGTCCAGATGAGTCAAATGTATCCTTGGCCCTTCCTCAAGGCTGGGAATCCCATGGTAAACTCCAGACTCTAGAGCAGGTGGTAGTCTCCTTAAATAAGCACATATCTCTCAGTATCCTGGACCCTAGCCATAAAGGTGCTGACCATCCAGGATTGGATGAGTCGGTGTTCGAAACTGGGTGTGGCGCGTAGACTCCATCTTATAAATGGTAACCGTCATTATTATTATCACGCCCTGTTATGAGACCCAGTACTCCCTCTTTTGACCTTGAGCTGGCATGAAGCCCGTTTCAGTCACTTGCGGCCTACAAAGACCTTGATCGGAGTGGGCAGCCATTCTGACACAGGAGTCAGAAGGCAGGGGCCCAGAGCCAGTGGGTGAGAAAACCCTTACACACCATTTCTAGGTCAGCCCTGCAGCCCTGTACTGCCCTGCTCTCTGCTTCCCCCAGCTTCTCTTCACCCTGAAGAGATGATAAAGCCCAGCTTCTCTCTACTACTTCTATTCCCCAACATCAGACCCAGCACGGCACTTAGCCATAGCAGGCACTTGCTAAAAACCATGAGTTGATTTGAACAACCTCTAGAGCTTTGGATAGTGCTGCAACGTGCATCTGACCCCAGCACACCCCTGAGGGTGGAACACACATGGATTTTACTCCCTAACACCAGGAGCAGGGGTAATTCTATCAATTGGATCATCTACCTCTGCTCCCTTGAAAGTAGCTTTCCCTGCCATGCCCAGGTGGGCCCAGACCAACCCTGCGTGGCTCCAAAGAACAGAACTTGGGTGTTCTCTGTGCACCCAGCACCCTGATTGCTAAGCAGATCTCCTTTTCCTCTCCTAGGGTTTGCAAACCCCACACCTGTCCTCCCCAAGCTTTTCTGAACTGTTTCCCCCCTTCCCTCCAGGAAGATCTGGGTGACGACCTTGTTGAACATCAGCTCTGAAAGCCGAAGTCTAGTTAGTGGGGTTTTGCCTAGAAACGTCTGCCGAGGACCCTCCAACTCAGAAATCTCCAAGGCAAGAGAAAATAAGGAAAGCGGGAGAGAGAGGGAGAGAGAGACAGACAGACACACACACACACACACACACACACACACACACACACACACCACACACACACACCTTGGCTACTTTTTTAAAGGGAAGGGGAAATGACTTGAGCAGGGTAGATTAAGATCATAAATTATCTCAGTAAATTAACCTGCCACACGGAAAAAGGAAATGAAAGTTCCCTGTGTTTGTAACCTGCCTAGGGCCACAGCCCCAGGCAAGCACCGGGGTCACCTGGCTTCTGACTGGGCACCTTCTTCATTTTTCCACAGCTGTCAAATATTTGTCAAGTGAATAGGCCAAATAGACTGGGATAGTCCCGTCAAGGGGTGAGACCTGCAAGTCCCCAAGTTTGATCTGTGAAGAGTCATAGGGCAGTCCCCTGGGAAGGTGGAGCCACCATGCTATCTCCTGCCCCTCCCTCCAAGCACAGCTAGAAACCTGGGCATTATACAAAGCAGACTCAAGGAGAGAAGGCAAACTGGCCGGGGTCCTGGGACACAAAGGCCACGTGGTGGTGAGGTCCCTGGGTTTCTTTTGCATCATATATTCCAGACTTGGAGCTGAAGAGACTGAAACCTGGAAGTGCCAGGGAGCAAATACTACAAAGAGAAAGAAAACAAAAGACCTTATTTTTAATTTACATGATCATCTACATAAGGAATTGACAAAAACACTCCTGAAATGACAAGTGAGTTCAGGAAGGTTACAGGATGCAAGATAAACAGAGAAAAATAAATTTTATTTCTGTGTTCTAAGCAATGCACACATGGGCACTGAAATTAAGAACACTATGCCATTTATAGTTGCTCAAACAAAATTAAATGCTTGGGGGTAAAGCTAAACAAATATAGGACTTGCATACTAAAAACTTCAAAATACTGATTAAAAAAATCAAAGAACTAAAAATTGAATGAAAGAAAGAAAGAGGATGGAGGGACATACCATGTTCATGGATTGGAAAACGATATACTGAAGATGTTAATTTTCCCCAAATTGATGTGCAGGTTTAATATGATTCCTATTAAATTACCAGCAAGGTTTTTCATAGACATTAGCCAGATTACTCTAAATTTTAAGAAAAGTCAAGAGAATTAGAATAGTTACAATTTTGAAAAAGAAAAAGAAGGAGAAAGCAATCTAATTTAAAGGCTTATTATAGAACTAGGATAAGGAAGACTATTTGGTATTAGCAGAAAGATAGACATTAAGATAAATGGAATGGAATAGAAAATCTAGAATCATATTTATACATATATTCCCAATTGATTTTTAACAAAGATACATAAGCAAATGTCTGGAGTAAGGGTAAATTTTTTTCAACAAATGATACTGAAGCAATTAGATACCCATAGGCAAAAAAAAAGTAAAGACAGAAAAAAAGAAAAAAACATAGGCTTAAGTCTCATACCTTAACAAAAATTAACCCAAAATGGATCATGGACTTAAAATAAAAAAATAAATCTCCTAGGAAAAATAATAAGAGAAAATCTGTAGAACCTAGGATCAGATAAGGAATTCTTAAACTTGACACCAAAAACATGATCCATGAAATGATAAATTGGACTACATCAAAAAAAAATGTTGGCTATGAGAAAGACCCTGTTAAGAAGATGAAAAAACAATTTATAGACCAGGAAAAAATATTTGCAAGCCTCATATTCAACCAAGGAGTAGGATCTAGAATGCATGAAGAACTCTCAAAATTCAAAGTGAAAAAAAGCCATGCTGGGTGGCACATGCTTGTAATCCCAGTACTTGGGAGGCTGAGACCAGAGGATCCAGGTTTGTGGCCAGCCTCAGCTACTTAGTGAGGCCCTCCGCAACTTAGTGAGACCCTGTTTCAAAATAAAGAATAAAAAATAGGGCTGGGGGTGTAGCTCAGAGGTAGAATGCCCCTGGGTTCCATGCCCAGTACCACACACACACACACAAAAAAGCCAACCCAATTATAAAATAATCAAAAAACATAAGCAGAGATTTCACTGGAAGATGTACAAATAACAAATATACACATAAAAAGTTCAGTATGATTAGCCACTACAGGAATGCAAATTAAAACCACATACCTATCAGAAGGCTAACATAAAAGAGTGACAACTTCAGAGGTGAGATGTGGAGAAACCCGATCACTCACATGTCACTGGGAATGTAAACCCACGGCCACTCCAGAAAAGTGTTTAGCAGTTTCTTTAAACAAAACAAAGCAAAGCAAAACAAACAAACAACCCCCCCCCACACCAGACTTTAATAACCCTTGAACCCAGCAATTGCACTTCAGGGCTTTTATTCCAGAGAAATGAAAACTCATATTCGTACACACACACACACACACAAAGAAAAACCCTGTACAGAAATGTCTAAATCAGATTTGTTTATAATAACCAACACCAGAAAAATAATCCAGATGTTCTTTAGCAGTGAATAGTTGAGCTGCGGCCTGCCCATACTGTGGATCACTACTCAGCAATAAAAAGGTGAGAGCTATAGAGACACAACACCTGGAACAATTCTCCGGAGAATTCTGGAAAAAGCCAGTCCCAAGAAGATAATATGCTGTGCAAACTTCTTGGAATGATAAAATTACAGAAATGGGGAACAGGTTAGGGACTGTTGTGGTGGAAGGAGGGGATGGGGTGAAAGGGAAGGGGTGTGGCTCTGAAAGGACGAGGGAGGGATCCCAGTAGGGTAAGAGATGTTCCGTATCTCATCCTTTGCCAATGTCAATATCCTGGTTGAGACATTGTGCCACAGTTATGCAAGATGATACCATAGGGGGAAACTGGGTAAAGGCCACACGGGATGTCTTTGTGTTCTTTCTTTCTTCCTTTATTTTTTTATATTAATCTACAATTATTTCAAGATAAAAAGTTTAACTTCTAAAAAGTCACAGGACAGTCATGCGTGAGGCTCGGGCCCAACCTGGGGAGAGAGTAGACATCACATAGAGCTTGGGGGTCGGGGAAGGAAGTGGGGAGCTATGGGAGAAACGGGGAGACAACGGGCACCAGGCCACCCAGAACCAGAACCAGCAGGCCGCTGAGCAAGGGGCCATCGGGACTGTCCTTTATCAACTGTCAGCTCCATCCAGTGAGGACAGCGCCCCCTGGGGTCAGGAGGCCACAAAGGCAGGTGCATCTGTGTGAGGAAGGAGGGGAGGTGGTGGTCCCCAAAACCAAACAGAAGAACTTGAAGGCAAGTGGGGATTCTTTGCTCCTTGTGAGAAGTGTGTGTTGTATCACAGAGGGATTGGCAGGCCGGTAGTGGCGGGGGACACCAGCCCTAGTCACTGGCTAGCTGTGCCGTTGTAGGTCAGTCCCTAGTCCCCAAGGCTTTAGACTTCATCAGTAAAATGGGAACAAGAAGAGGACACTGTGGCTAATGGTAAGAAGTGGTAATGGAAGTGCCTGGGAGCCAGAAGGATGCAGGAGGCGCTCCCATCAGGAGCCAGACCCTCCTCTTCCCTGCTGCCTGCGTGTCTCCACTGCTCAGCCCCCAAGTGGCTCTGCTCCCCTTTGCTGAACAGTTGGATAAGAAGTTCTGAGAGGAAACTCTGGGTGGATAGATGTACAAGGAATGCCTGGGTCTCCAACTCAGATTACCCATAATTTGATATGAAAAATGAGGGTGTCTTGCTTTTCGCTGACACTCAACCCATCTGAATTCACATACTCATGGTTAGGGTCCCTCATGCGTCTCTGGAAATGGCCTGGGGGGGAGACAGAGGGATCCGGGGTGAAATCCTGGCTCAAGCTCTCAACAGCTGGGATGCCCAGGCAAAATCCTTCCCCAGCTGTTCCTGGGGCTGGAGTCCAGCTGCAGATAAACTCCCCATGTCCAGGGAGAGTGACAGGCACCAGGACAATCATTAAGACCCTGCCTCTCTCAGGCTACCAGATGCCTGGCATCAAGATGAAGAGGCTTGGGGGTCACAACTGCAGAGACCAAGTCCCCAGAATGGGCAGCTGGAGGGTGCACCCCCAAAGGGCAGGAGTGCTAAAGACTAGAGACTCTGTCCCCAGCCTGTCCCTGGATGGCTCTCCCTGTCCACCCGGGAGGCCCTGCCTAAGCCAGGACCGACTCTAGCATGGGTCAGGCCCCTGGAAGGAGCTCTCACCTGCCTGGTCTGGGGGAGCCTTAGCTTCAGATCCCTCCCAGTACTGTCTGCCACCCTCGAGGCTGGGCCTCTGCCTGCAGAGTGCACCCTGGCTCCGCACCCAGAAGGGCAGTGTGAGCCAAGCCCAGTGGGGTTCACCAGATTAACCTGGAGCCCACCCTCTACTCCAGGCTGATGCCAGGTCAAAGTGCCGAAGATCACGCCACCAAGCTGTGGGGAAGAGCTTATTCATGAGGAACGCAGTCATCAGAATTCTTCTCAGCAGGTGGGGATGCCAGGAAGACATGGTGTCCCCAAAGGTTTCTGTTGCTGGGACCCTCAGGCAGGGGCAACCCAAGAAGCCAAGACGGGCTCTCCTCTTGGGGCCTGCTGGCTGCAGCTGCTCACCAGGGTCCTCTCACAGCCTTGTGACAGGCCCCCTGGACACGTGGCCTGCCCGGACCCACCCTAGCCGGGCGCTAGGTGCAGGGTCTTCATGCTGGAGACCAAGCCCTCAGGGGCCCCTACCCCGCTCATTTTCTGGGCTCCCACTTGTTCTCACTAGATCCCCCAAGGAGATGCCGTCCTCCTAAGTAGGTTCCCTGAAATTTGTTGACCGATTTAAGTCCCAGATCTTTTACATCACAGTTTATATCCCGAGTGATCATCTGAACTAGGAGACCGGACTCACATCCGTCCTGACTTACATCTGGCTAGTCATGCTATTATTTATTTATTTATTTATGCTATTTATTTGTTTATTTTACTAGAAAGCATTTTGTGAGTGACTCATTCACGGACTTGGGCTGCAGGCCTCTTAAGAAGTTCAGCTGCTGCAAAGCAGGGCTCTCCACGCGGAGTTACTGCTGTCTGGCGATGGGTACAGGGAAGGACCCGCTGTGGGTGGGACACCTGTCCACCGCTGCAGCAAGATCCCAACCACAAGGGATGACTCAGTTTCTGCTTTCTGTTCCGCAGAGGACTGTGTTGAAATATGCAGAGGCGCTCGCACGTGGGAGGCTGTTGCCCCATGCCAGTGTTGCTGCAGAAGCCAGGCGACGGGGTTACTAGAGGCCAGTTCTGCTCCCTCCCAGGACCCAGGCACAAAGTAGTCCATGTGGCCTGCCTGTCCCCAGAGCCGCCCAAGCGGGACCATCTACCCGTTTCCCACTTCTGCTCAGAGCATGGATTTTACATTTGTGATCATGGTGGAATTTATTTGGTATAACTCACACTGAAAACACACACACACACACACACACACACACACACACACACACACGAAGTCCATCGGGGTGTCTAGGGTAATAGTGAAGAGTGAGTGGGTGCTGATTGAGACTTCGACTCTCAAAAGGATGAATGGTTGTGCAGGCTCTGTGAGGTGCCCGATCAACACACTTAATCATCATGACAGCTCTACCAGTCAAAATGCTGTTATTATCCACGAGGGGGAAGTAGGGCACAGAGAAGTTATTTAACTCGCCCAAGACACACAGCAAGAAAGTGCCCAGAGATTCAAAACAGACAGGTCAGATGCCAGAGCTTTGATTGCTTTTCTCGCTGTGCATAGGATAATTCTTAAGTGCACAAACCTTGTTGTAAAACTTGATGAATTGTATATACCTACACACCTGTATATTTACTACCCAGTTACAGAACATTCCCATGGTGGGAAAATGTCCTTTGTCCCCTTTCCTGATCAGCTTCTAGCTCTAGAAACAAACCCATCTGGCTCTGCGCACTATAGATTAGATTTATTTAGTTATGTATGTATTTATTTATTTTTGGTACTGGGGATTGAAACCAGGGCCTTCTACCTTCGAACATCACCCCCAGCCCTTTTTTGTTTATTTGCTTGTTTGTTTTGAGACAGGATCTTGCTAGGTTGCTGAGGTTGTGCAAACCTGCGATCCTCCTGTTTCAACCTCCTATTTGTTTTTAATCCTTGGGTAATTGGAATACAGCATCACCACTTTCTGCCTGCCCTCTTTCCCTCGGATGTTTCTGAGGTTCGTCCTTGCGGTTGTGTATACTCACAGTCGATTTGTTTACACCTCGTCTGACTTTCCATTCTCCTCATGGATGGGCATCGGTCCCAATTTGGGGCTAAGTACAGTGGCAGTCAGCATCCCCTCCCGGGTCTCTTGGATGACGCAAACAGTGATTTCTCTTACATATGTATCTAGCAGAGGAACTGCAGGCTGTGGGATAAGAATTCTCTTACCTTTAGTAGCTGCTACCAGCCAGCTTTCCAAACTTACACCGGTTTCTCCTCCCACCCGTAGCCTAAGAGGTCCACTTGTCCGTGTTCTTTGTCATTTTTGCATTGTTGATTTTTTTTAATGTAGCTACTCCGAGTGCCATCACTGACTATCACTGAGGCTTTAACTCGCCTTTCTACCCAGACTCATTGACACGCCTCTTCCATTTTCTCCTCGTCTTTAAATGGGATTGTTTTGTTTCTGCTATTGATTAGTAGGATTGCTTGATCTATTCTGGGCATGTGTCCTCTGTCACATAGTCATACTGTGACTAGGTTTTCCCAGTCTGCAGCTTAAAAGCCATGTAGTTTCTTTTTTTTTTTTTTGCGGTACCGGGGATTGAACCCAGGGGCATTCTACCTCCGCGCTACACCCCCGGCCCTATTTTTTATACTTTATTTTGAAACCGGGTCTCACGAAGTTGCGGAGGGCCTCACTAAGTAGAGAGAGAGAGAGAGAGAGAGAGAGAGAGAGAGAGACAGGGAGAGAGAGAGAGAGGGAGAGCTGAGGCTGGCCGCGAACCCGGATCCTCCGGTCTCCGCCTCCCAAAGTACTGGGATTACAAGCGTATGCCACCACGCCCGGCTGCCATGTCGTTTCTTAATGGTGGTTTTGTTTTGTTTTCGATGACAGCAGTTCTTAGTGTTGATGAAATCTAATTCATCAATATTTTATTTTATGATTAGCAAAGGGTCGTGTGTATATGTCTTTTTTAAGAAATCTCTGCCTACCACAAGAACATAAAAATATTTTCATTTTTTTTCAGGAGTGCTGTTTTAATTTTTATTTTAAAGTTGTGGATCCCTCTGGAAATCATTTCTGTATTGCTGAGAGGTGCATTTCTCCATATGCTTATTCAGGGGCTCCAGCTGAACTTATCGAAAGCGCCACCCTTCCCTCACTGAATTATACAGGTGCTTGGCCATAACCAGGTGGCCGTGTATGGAGGAAGGTGTATTTCTGGGCTCTTCTCCCCTGGCGCATCTATCCTCATACCAATAACACACCATCTTAATTATAGTCATTTCTTTTTTTTTTTTTT
>PVJS01015639.1:0-38614 GCA_004027185.1 Glis glis | reverse complement strand
AAGTGGACAGAAATGTTAAGAGGCTAAAAGCCAAAGAAATTTACAGTCCTGTTACCCATGGCCAGGAAAATGCTGTACTTTTCTCAGCTTGTGCTGGCTGACTTGAGTGTTTCAAAACCCAGGTGAAAAATATCAAACTTAGCCAGGCGTGGTGGCACGTGCTTGTAATCCCAGTACTTGGGAGGCTGAGACAGGAGGAGCGCAGGTTTGCGGCCAGCCTCAGCAACTTAGCAAGGCCCTCTGCAACTTAGTGAGACCCTGTTTTCAAATTAAAAAATAAAAAAATAAAATAAGGCAGGGGGTATAGCTCAGAGGTAGAATGCCTCTAGGTTCAATACCCAGTACCACAAAAACAAACAAACAAAACAGGGGAGGTTGCTTTTCATGTAAATACATGCAATAAAATATAAATTATTTCCAAGAAAAATGTTCAGTAAGACAACTGTGCAGATGGTAGCAGAAATGGCAGGCACCTTAGGTATCTGTTATGCAGGACAACTGCCTTGCTTGCTGCTTAATTACCCAGTGTGGGTCCCTAGATTGTGGGAAGAGCAGAAGATCCTTCCTGGGCAACAGGTCACATCCCCATGTATTTATTATTATTATTATTATTATCATTATTTGGTACCCGGGATTGAACCCAGGGGCATTCTAGCTCCAAGCTACACCCCCAGCCCTATTTTTTATTCTTTAATTTGAAACAGGGTCTTGCCAAGTTGCATAGGGCCTCATTAAGTAGCTGAGGATGGTCGTGAACCTGGATCCTCCGGTCTCCGTCTCCCATGTACTGGGATTACAAGCGTGCACCACCATACCCGGCTTCCCATGTGGTTTATGAGAAGGACACTGGACAAGCAGCTGGTATGCCTGGATAGGCATACCAGGCATATCTAATTTTTTGGAATAAAATTGTCTCCTGTGCTATAAAAAAGACAATAAAACAATACCTGATCTGACAGAGCAGCCATCACTTGCCAGGCACCATTCTAAGTCATTTAATTCTATAAGGCAGATCCTGCCCTGCCCCTTCTAGAATGAGGAGTGTGAGCACAGAGAGGTCAGATCATGCAGGTGTAAGAGACACCGGTGAGAGTTGCACTCATGCAAGCTGACTGCAGATCTGCCCTCGCCCTCCACCCTGTCACCCTGCCTCTTAAAAGGCCATAACACTGAACACTGGCACACAGGCACGTGTGGGAAGACCACAGAACTGGCAGTCAGATCCCCTGCAGAGCTCTGTGACCTCTCTGGGCTTCACATACTATCTGTCAAGTCAGGGGCACCATGAACTGGGTCCATACCAGCTCAGAATGGTGAGAGGCAGAGTTTAGCAACCAATGACATCATGTTGTGCCAGCTGTGGCCAGGGCATGAGGATGGCTGTAGCATAAACTGATTCACACCTTGCTTAGAGCTGTGTGACCTCAGACAGGTTGCTTTACTACTCTGGAAGACAGCACAATCTTGCCAAACCTGGCACATTCATGGTCTCACTGGTTGGTATGAAGGATGTAAAGGGTGGGAAAGGCTTTTTGTTTTTCCAGAGACTGGAGAAGTATCTTCTCATGGAGGGTTTATGCCGATAGTCATCCGCATGGCCTAGAAACAAGAGCAGTAAAGGCACAATCCCAGCCCCAAATTCCAATCCAGGCTAATCCTTGCAAGCCAAGGGGCCTTACCAGAGGACACTGGTGGTTGATAGCAGGATTCTGTTTCCAGAAAGTCCACGTGGCAGAATAATTATGCTGCCAGTGTTTATTAGGCCCCAGACAGCAGACAGACTCTCATTTAATCCCTACCTGGAGATACAGTCTTTGTACAAATTAGGAAAGGAGGCTCAGGGAGGTTGAGCAACTTGCCCAGGACACACAGCCAGTAAGGGGTGAAGTGAGCTGTGAATCAGGACTTCATGACGAAACTCTCACCCTGGCTGCGGACTGCCTTCTGACATCACCTCTCCACACAGGGGATCCCAGCAAGCTTGGTCTCACTTGTGTCCATGAGACTCATGTTGCCCTTTGATTGAACATCAAAGAGCATTCACTCAACAAACAGCCAGGGGCTCCATTGGATTTATTAGCCTTCCCCAGGGCCTGGCTCCTTCCTAATGAACACCATCACACCCCCAAATGGCACAATCCCCCATTGCCCCTACACAGAGAGGAAGTGTTTCTTCTGGAGCCAGTGAATACTTACATGTCATCTTGCCAGAAAAATCTTGGACTATGTCCTCCTAGTCAACAGGCCGACTTGAAGTAGCCAAAGGCTAGAATTGGAAAAAGGAGCAAATTCATCCTGACTTGAAACTTCCAAAGATTCCTGCCAGGTCACATGAGGGAGCCCTCAGGGGACAGTGAGTGCCAAGTGTGTGGCCCTGGGAAAACCTAGACTGGTGTTCCTGGTGGGAACCTCCGGTCAGAGCTGCTGTGTGGTTCACACACTGGGGCCGGTCTGCAGTTTCCAGTCTGCAACCTACATGGCTGTGAGCATATGAGCACAATGTGTAAACCTTGCTTCCTATTTCTGGGTGCATTTATTGAAAGTTCCCAGTTGAATATAAATAAATAATAGATTTTGTGCTTTGTGTTCTTTGATTTCAATATCTCTACAATTAACTTCATTTACCAAGGCTTAGATCTGAGATGGATAGAAAAGAATGACTGTTTCTTCACCATGGGGTTGAGACCCCTGAGGATCCAAGCAGCTGGGATTGGATTTCACACCCTGTGCCACCTTCAAGCCTCAAATCCAATGAGGAACCAAGGTTGATCCAGGAAATCAGAATATGTAAAAAAAAAAAATTGAGAAGCTTCTGTGCTTTCAACACTTCATATGAGAGTGTGGGGACCATGTATCTGCCACTCCCCTCCCTCCCCCCACACACAGAAAGGATTTGGCAGAATACTTTTCTATTTTATAGAAGATGAAGCTCAGGGAGGTACCTGGCCTGCCTAAAGTCACCGTTGAGGGGCTAATATGTATGTAAGTCCAGACACCAAATCTCTACACCCCTAATTCAATCCCTTACCTAAGCCCTTTATTTCCAAGGCACACAGAGAAAACCAGAGTCAGAATCAAGTCAACACCTTTTATTATCATTCACACACTTCATTAAAAAAGGAATGTAGCGAGTGGGTCAGGGTTGTAGAAGAAGGAAATCCAGGTTTGTACAGGTCACTGTATTTACATGGGGAGCAGGGCTTCTACATCAGGAGCAGCAGCTGCACTTGTCAGATGCCTCTTTGCAGATGCAGCCCTGGGCACACTTGGCACAGCCCACGGGGCAGCAGGAGCAGCAGCCTAGGGAAGAAAGGGGAGAGGGAGAGGTCAAAACAGACACCCCAACAGCAGGCCTGGCCCAGGCTCTGCCCCCTGCCCCATGGGACTATTTTTGGAGAGCACCGCTCTGTGTGGGACAATAGGAGGCACTTTGGAGTTTATGTCTCAATAGAAAGAGGCTGCCCTGGCCTGCTTGAGCTCTCAACAGTGCAGGAAGCCTGGAGAGGGAGTGGAAGTGGCTCTGGAGGCAAAGGAAGGCCAGTTCCCCAGAAGCTTCCACTCAGAGCCAACTAGGGTCCCCTCCCACCCTCTGCCACAGCCCCAGGTCCCCACACTCACTCTTCTTGCAGGAGGTGCATCTGCACTCTTTGCATTTGCAGGCGCCAGCGCAGGTGCAGGAGCCACCTGTAAAGAAGACAGAGCCAGGCAGTCAGCCCTGGCTGGGAAGCAGGAGACAGGGTACTGGGTTCCTACCTCCTGCACCCACCGCTCTGCGGGCCCAGCCCTGACAGCCACTGTCCCACAGTGTACCCATGCAAGGGTCACTGGGCCTCCTCAGCGCTGCTGCCTAGATGCACAGAGCACCCTCTTGAGTTTTCCCCAGGGAGGGAAGGTCCCAGGCTCCAGAGCCAGTTCAGGGAGGTGACAATGAGCACGAGAGCCTAGAACCTCCTTCTCTCACCTGGAAATGGGAGCCCCTGCGGGGTGGTGAGCTCCAGGGGTGATGGAGCACTTAGCCAAGGAGAAAGAAGTAGAAGTGGAAAGTAAGGAGGTCACTTAAGCCACAGTGAAAATGAGCTCTCCTCCCAATCAAGGGACGCTGTCCCCAGGCTGAGAAATGGAGATCCTAAAGCCCGGAGAGCCGGTGTCACTTACCTGTGGAGCAGGAGCAGTTGGGGTCCATTTCGAATGGAAGCGAGTGCAGGTTCACAGCGAAGGGTCCGAGGCGGTGGAGCTGCTGAAGGCGGATGGAGCCTAGCAACCTCCAAGTCACTTTATAGTCGGGGACTGGTTATTGTCCGGGGATGGCCCGGGCGCAAAGGCCCGCCCCGGCCGGTGCACCAGGGCGGGGGAATCCGCACCGCCCGCTGGCCTTGGGCGCGCCTAGTGCACCTCGTGCACCCTGTGCACCCAGCGAGCTGAGCTCATCCTTCCGGCTGCGGGAACGGTGCCCGGTAGCGCTGCTCCGTGCGCAGTGCAGGTCCGCCCCTTGGCGCGGGCAAGAGCAGCAGCAGCTGTATGTCCGGCCCCACGCGGTGTTTCTGCCGCAGGTTCC
Organism: Glis glis; assembly: GCA_004027185.1. Classification (NCBI taxonomy): domain Eukaryota; kingdom Metazoa; phylum Chordata; class Mammalia; order Rodentia; family Gliridae; genus Glis; species Glis glis. The sequence continues at coordinate 34,059 of PVJS01015639.1, read as the reverse complement.
CAACTCCTGGCGTTCAGGGAACCCAGTTCAAGCAGTCCCGCAAGCCCCAGCCCTGGCGCCGCTTTCCTCAGTTTCTTCTTTCTCTGAGCTCTGTGTAGCCTCAGCCTCCTGCTCACTCGGGGACCCAGATCTGGGCCAACCTGGGAGCGGAGCCAGGGAGACGTGTGCAGAGGATGACCACAAATGTGACATCTCCCTCCCCCGCAATGCCTGTCTCTGACCCCACTTAGGGCCTTTGGCCAAGTTTGTCTTTGCACAGCTGCCCAGACACGTGGTTCTGCCTCCCTCTCCTCCATTCTGCAAGCCAAAGCAGATCTGGGTCGTCTGTTGCTTTCACTTCTCACAGTCAGGTAGGGCCTCCCCCAACATGCATGGAGAAAATAATTATACTGCCACTGGTTATTAGACCCTAGACAGGAACCGGGTTGCTCTCTTAATCCCCACCAGGAATTTCTTGGTACAGTTTAGGAAAGAAGGCTCAGAGAGATTGAGGAATTTGCCTAGGACACACAGTCAGTAAGGGGTGAAGTGGGCTATGAATCAGGACTGCCGGACACCAAAACCCATGCACTTGGCTCAAGCTGCCTTCTGACATCATCTCTTCACACCGGGAACCCCAGGGAAAGCTTGGTCTCACTTCTGGCCACAAGACCCCTCTTGCCCTTTGAATTCACTCAACAAACAGCCAGGGACTCTGACCATAGGTTTTGTTAACATTCCCCCAGGGCTTGGCTCCTTCCTAATGAACATCACCATACCCCAAAATTGTGCAATCTACCATTACCCCTGCATACATACTCATCCTGCACCAATGAGTATATACAAGTCATCCTGGCAGAAAAATGATGGGAAATTCCCTTCAAGTTCCCTGTCTCCTAGCTAATTTCAAGAAGCTAAGGGCTAGAATCCAATTGAGGCACAAATCTATCCTGACTTTGGAACTTCCAAAGATTTGCTGCGAAGTCACATCTGGGAACATTCCGCAATCAATCAGTGTTCTGCCTGTGGTCCTGGGCAAAACAAGACTGCCGTTCCTGGTGGGGACCTCTGGCCAGTGCTGCTGTGTAGTTCACACACTGGGGCTGGTCTGCAGTTTTCAGCCTGCAATACATATGGTCAATGAACACATGCACAGAGTGGGTGAATCTTTAATTTCCTCATGTATTTAGTGAAACTTTTTCTGTTCAATGTAAAAAGTTTTTTTCTTGCGGATTTCATTATTTCCACAATTAATATTTCATTTGCCAAGGTTATGTCTGAGAGGGAGAGAAAATTAAAAAAAGTTTCTTTGCCATGGAGTTTGTAAGGTTTATACATTGTGCTCATATGAGGATCTAAGCAATGTGTGTGTGTGTGTGGGGGGTCCTATCTTTTCAAGCCTCAAATCCAATTAGAAACTGAAGCTGATCCAGGAAATTGGAGAATGTAAAAATGTAAATAAAAGACAGAGAAGTTTCAGTGCCTTCAATGCTTCATGTAAGAATAGAGAGAACCAGGTATCTGCCCCCACCCACCCCCAGTCTCCAGGCACTAAAAGGATCCAGCACAAGCTTTTCTACTTCACATAAGATGAAGCTCAGGGAGGTACCTGGCTTGCCTGAAGCCACTGTTTAGGGGCTAAGATTTGAGTCTAGAGCCCTCATCTCCGCACTCCCAATTCAATCCCTTATCCCAGGCCCTTTATTTCCAAGGCACACAGAGAAAACCAGAGTCAGAATCAAGTCAACACCTTTAATTACTATTCACATATTCATAGAAAAAGGAATGTAGCAAATGGGTCAGGGTTGTAGAAAAAAGAAATCTGGGTTTGTACAGGTCATCGTATTTACACAGGAAGCAGGGCTCCTACATCAGGCGCAGCAGCTGCACTTGTCCAATGCCTCTTTGCAGATGCAGCCCTGGGCGCACTTGGCACAGCCCACAGGGCAGCAGGAGCAGCAGCCTGGGGAAGAAAGGGGAGAGGGAGAGGTCAGAACTGACACCCCAACAGTAGGCCTGGCCCAGGCTCTGCCTCCTGCTCATAGGACCCTTTTGTAAGCATGGCTCTGTTCTGGGACAACAGGAGGCACCTTTGGGGTTTGTATCCCAACAGAAAAAGGCTGCCCAGGCCCATCTGAACTCAGGACAGTGCAGGAAGCCTGGAGTGGGAGTAGAATGGCCTCAGGGGTCAAAGTTAGTCCAGTTCCCCAAAGGCATCAATCACTCAGAACCAGCTCTGGGTTCCCTCCCAAACTGAGCCATAGCCCCGTATTCGCTGGGGAGCCCCACACTCACTTTTCTTGCAGGAGGTGCATTTGCACTCTTTGCATTTGCAGGCGCCAGCACAGGTGCAGGAGCCACCTGTAAAAGGGAGAGAGGCGGTGAGCAAGGAGAGTACTGCAGGAGATAAAATTGTCAACAAATGCGCCCAGTTCCGTGCAATGCTGGAACTGCTAACTCTGTCCCTCTAGGGACTCAAGGAAGTCTATTCCCACTTCTTTCTCCATAGACTAGGATGGGCCCTAAGTCTTAGATCCAGAAGAGGCAAATGAACTCTGTCTCCTCTCCAGTCCAGGCAACTCAAATGCTGGGCAGAGTACTAGGACTCAGCCTAGCAGCCTCAGCTGCTTGGGTGACCAGGAGCCTGAGTCGCCCGGCTCCTGAAATGGGAGTCGCTGGGAGGATGGAAATACTATAAGGGCTGATGACGGCGCTTGACAAGAAAAAGAAGCACTAGAATTTCCAATGAGTCCATTCCGGCCAGAACTCAAGATGCACCCTTAGGGACATCTGTTCTATGGTCGGGAAATGGGTATCCTAAGAAATAAAAGCTCGGGGTGTCTTACCGGTGGCGCAGGAGCAGTTCGGGTCCATTTGGAGTTCTGGGGACGCTGGAGATGCGAAGCGAGTGGCGAGGAGGCCGTCGGGCTGCTGGAAGGCGTGCTGGGACCCTGCAGGCGGCCCGCCTACTTTACGGTCGCGGGAGTGAGCGGTCCGGGTGCAAAGCCCCGCCCCGGCCCTTGCACTCCCCGCGCCGAGCCGAGCGCAACCTGCGGGCCGGGCGCCCAGCTCCGCGGGGTTCCGCGTGCACCGCGGGGCCGCCCTTTTGGCGCTCGCTCGCTCGCGCAGGAGGGGCCGTGTGCCTTGGGTACGTGGTGTTCTCGCCGCCTTTTCGTTTTCCCCCACCCCCGTCCCACTTTCCCCATTACAACCCATCTCCGCCCCCGTGAATTCCGGGAACTCAAGCCCCGTCCTGACTGTCCCCCAAATCCCGTCCGCAGGGCTGTTGTCCTCAGTTTCGCCTTTCTCGGAGTCCTTGTGCAACCCCCAGACTGGTCACGTCCCTGGATCGAAGCGAGCGGGAAGTTTTGTGCAAAGGATTAGCCTTGGGTGTGAACTTGCTTTCCGCCGCATTGTCCGGTGTCTCCAGCTCAGTCCTTTGGACGCCCCTGGGGGGTGTATGGGCACATTTGTCCGGGTCCTCCTCTGCCTAAAATTCTCCTGGGACTGCTCACACTTTAGCAGGCCCATGCTACTCCAAGATGGCAGTTCTAAAAATTGGGGATCCCCCGGGGAACATTTTAGGAGATATGCAGACCCTGCATTAAATAAAAAAGCAAGAGAAGTGTTTCTCTTTCAATATTCCTGACTCTTCCTCATTTTAGTCTCTGCTCTCAGGCCCTGTTTAATCACTTACATTCTTTGAACCCTGACAAAAATCCTAGAGGGAAATTCTATGTGTGAGTCCATTTTCTAATCAAACAACGTCAACACAAGAAGTTCAAGTAATTAGCTCTTCCTTCCAGAGCTAGGAAGTTGGACAGTGACTGGAATTCCATCAGCCTCTCCAGTGAAAGAGGTGACGGCAATGGGGCCTCCCTTTGGCCCAGGTGTGTGCTCAATTTCTCTACTGCAGGGAGTCTTTGCCACAGGAGCAAGCCCACAGCTTCACCGTGGCCGTGGGCAGTGACAAGGGCAATCTCTAAGTGGAATATAACACGTGTATATATGTCTGTATCTTTATATGTGCACACATATCTTTTCCTGGCTGTCTTCTCTATCTGGAATGAGGCTGATGTTCACTTTCAGTGTTGGTAAAGAGTTTGTTTTTCATATAAATATATTTAAGGAAATATGAATCATTTCAATGTAAGATGGTATGTAAAATATGGTGCAGGTGGTTGCAGAAATGGCAGCCTTGGTTCTGTATCTGACATGAGGACAGTTAGCTCCTGGCTTTGTATCCCTCTCTAGTGTGGATCACAGTTCTATCCCTCTCTAGTGTGGATCAAGGTTCTGTAGGGAGAGTGAATGACTCTTTGGACCATAGTTCACATGTTGATGTGGGAAATGAGAATGACACAGATACACAGCTAAGCAAACCAGGCCTGGCTTCTTTGTATGTGCGTAAATAACTATTTCCTCTGCTGTGGGATGGGCCTGGTGCCACACACCTGTAATCCCAGACACTCAGGAGGGTGAGACAGGAGGGTCTCAGGTTTGAGGCCAGCCCCGGCAACTTACACTCTGTCTCAAAATAAAAAAGAGCTGGGGATGCAACTTAGTGATAGAATGCCTTTGGGGTCACTCCACAGTATTGGGGGAAAAATTTCTACTATGTATAATAATAAAAAGGCAATAGCTAATATTATAGATTACCTGCCTGTCACCATTCTATCTAAGGTCCTTACATGTATTAAATTATTTAATGCTACCAACTACATACTATGAGTATGTCCCATTTACAGTTGAGGAAACTGAACCACAGAGTTTATGTCACACAGCTGTAAGTGACATGGGTGAGATGTACACCCATGCAGGCTGACTGCAGCATCGTGCCCTTACCCACCACCAGGGCCACCATGTCAACATGAAAGAGGAGGACACTTAAAAATGGCACAGAGGCAGCAGTGGGAAGCACACTGGATTGGCAGTCGGCTCTCTTTGCATAGCTCTGTAATCTCTCTGGGCTTCGGGTTCCCATCTCTCAAGCCAAGAGCAAAGTTGGTCCATCCCAGAGGGCCCTTCCAGCTTTGTACTGAGATCTGCAAGGCTTAGCTCCAGGGACATCATGATCTTCCAGCTGTGACTAAGGTGAGGGGACTCCTGTAGCATAGGTTAATTTCTCCTCCTCCTCCTTTACCCAGGGGTGTTTTATCTCTGAGATATACTCTCAGGCCTTTATATTTTTCTTTTATTTATTTATTTATTTATTTATTTATTTATTTATTTGCGGTACCGGGGATTGAACCCAGGGGCATTCTACCTCTGAGCTACACCCCCAGCTCTAATTTTTTATTCTTTATTTTGAAACAGTCTCACTAAGTTGTGGAGGACCTCACTAAGTAGCTAAGGCTGGCTGCGAATCCAGATCCTCCTGTCTCAGCCTCCCAAGTACTGGGATTACCAGCGTGCGCCACCATGCCCAGCTTCTCTTTTTAAAACAGGGTCTTATTAAGTTGCTGAGGGCCTTGCTAAGTTGCAGAGGCTGACCTTGAACCTGTGATTCCCCTGTCTCAGGCTCCCAGGCACTGGGATTACAGGTGTGCTCCCCCAGTTTATTCACACTTTTACTTCTGAGCTGTGTGATTTGGGGCATGTTGCTTAACTACTTGGGAAGACAGCAGATAGCACCAACCCCTGCATATTCATTTTTCATGTGAAAAATGACACCATGGGTGAAAATACTCTTAGGTTAAAGGCCTAGGAAATGGTGCCACTGGATCTGAACCCTTTCGACTTCCCAAGGGAAGGAGAAGGTCAAGGGTAAAGATTTCTTTTGCGCTGGGCGTGGTGGTGCACACTTGTAATCCCAGTATTTGAGAGGCTGAGACCGGAGGATCTCGGTTTGCGGCCAGCCTCAGCTACTTAGTGAGGCCCTCCGCAACTTCACGAGACAAGACCCGGTTTCAAAAATAAAGTGTAAAAATAGGGCCGGGGGTGTAGCGCGGAGGTAGAACACCCCTGGGTTCAATCCCCGGTACAGCAAAAAAAAAAAAGATTTCTTTTGGTCTGAGCCAGGCATGGTGGCCCACACCTGTAATCCCAGTACTTGGAGGGTGAGACAGAAGGATCCTAGGTTTGAGGCCAGCCTCAGCAACTTAGTGAGACCCTATTTCAAAATAAAATGTAAAATAGGGTGGGGATGTAGCTCAGAGGTAGAAATCTCCTGGGTTCAACTTCCAGTACCACCACCAAAAAAAAAAAAAAGAAAAAGATTTATTTTGGTCTGAGTATGAATATCATTATACTACTCAAAAGCTTTTAAACAGGGGCAAGCCTCAAGCTGTACCCTGAATAGCTTGAAAAGTCCTGAAGTCATATACATATTATAATTTTAATATTGTATATTTAATTGTAGTATTCAGGTCTGGAAATAAGACTGATTCTCAATTTCAGGAGAGATTTTAAAAGTTTTCTTTTCATTGAAACATATGATGGTTAGTTTTGCATGTTAATATTGAGGTAGGAGAAATGAAAGTAATAGGTAGAAAGGAGACAAACAAGTAAGAAAGGGGAAACTAGTTTTGAAATCTAAAAACTCTGTGATGATCCCTATCTTTACCCTACGGGGTCTGTTTTTCCTTAGGCAAACATCCCCAAAAGGCAAACATCCCCAAAAGGCCCTCACCTTTAATCCTAAAGGCCTATCTCCCCACCTAAAGTTTCCAAACTGTTTGGTAAAAAAAAGGATCCCTAAGGAAGGTTTGACACTTGGTCAAGCCCAGGCACGACCCAGCCGCCCATCCAGCCACCCATCAATTGGATGTCGGGAACCTGAGGATTCTGAGGAAAACCAGACCTCCATTCTTGCTGTGTACCCCTACCCACCCCCTCCCTGGGGTCTCCTATAAAAGAACTCTGAAGACCACCGAGGCCTCTCTCACTCTTGAGGTGGCCTGCATTCTTTGTGTACCGCCCACTTCTCTAAGTAAATCTCTGTCTTTGTCTCTGATCGGCTCCTGCTGAAATTCTTTTCTGCCATGGAAGTCAAGGACCTCACAGGTCCCCAGGAGTTCCTCCTCCCCAAGCCTGGGAACTCCTCAGGATTCCTCACGGAATTGTCATGATTCCCATTGACAATATGACTAGGACCAGTTCCTTGATCAAACATCAGTCTAGATATTACTGTGATGTCATTTTTAGACATGATTAATATTTAAATCAGTAGACAGTGGGATGTGGTGGTACATCCCTGTAATCCCAGTACTTGGGAGGCTGAGACAGGATGATCACAGGTTCAAGACCAGCCTCAGCAACTTAGTGAAATTATCAGCAACCTAGTGAGACCCTGTTCCAAAAACAAAAAATAAAAATAAAGGGCTGGGGTCATAACTCTGGTGGTAGAATGCCTCTGGGTTCCATTCCCCGTACCACCAAAAAAAAAAAAAAGAAAAAAAAATCAGTAGACTTTGAGTAAAGCAGATTGTTGTTAACAATATTTGAGGGCCTCATTCAATTAGTGGAAGGCCTAAAGAGAAAAGACTGAGGTCCCTGAATAAGAAACAGATTCTCCCTGCAGGCTGTTTTCAGAGTAGAGTGCAATACCAACTCCTGATAGGATGAGAAAGGAATTCTCCCTGCAGATAGCCTTCAGAGGAAAAAGTGCAAGCGAACTCCTAACTACTAGTTTGTCCTGTAGTTTCAGTTTAGCCAGCCCCCCAAAATATGAGCTAGCTTCTTTCTCTCTTTCTTTCTTCCTTCCTTTCTTTTTCTTTCTATCTCTTTTTCTTTCTTTCTTTCTTTCTTTCTTTCTTCTTTCTTTTTTCTCTCTCTCTCCTTTATTTATTTCTCTATCTCTTTATTTTTTTCTTTTTTGTATTGGAGATTGAACCCAGGGACATTCTACCTCTGAGCTACACCTCAGCCCTTTTTATTTTTTATTTTGAAACAGAATCTCACTAAGTTGCTGAGGCTAGCCTTGAACCTGTGATCCTCCTGTCTCAGCCTCCCAAATCTTGGGATTACAGGCATTCACTACCATGCCTAGCTGAGCCAATTTCTTGAAATAAACCGATTTCTCTCTATTTCTATTTCTACCTATATACATCTTATTGGTCCCATTTCTCTGGGGAACAGGTAGTAATACAAATAGATTTGAGAAAGTATGAATCATGAAAGGAAATATGTTAAATACTGGTGTGAGTGGTAGTAGGAATGGCAGGCATCCTTCTGTACATGCTATAAGGGCGTGGACTGCCTTGCTCATGGTTTTATATCCCAGCACCAAGCACAACTTTATGGGAAGAGTGGATGACTCTCTGGACCTCAGGTCACATGCGGATGATTTTGATGTGGACAATGCAGGTTATACAAGTAGGCTCAACGGGCCTGGCTTGTCTGTAGGTAGTATAATGTTCCTTAGGTTTATTTCTACCAGTGGGATGCTATTATTATGGCCTTTTTTGCAGTGGAGGAGACAGCCACCAGCAGGTCATGGTGCCCAGGTGACTCAGGTGGGATTTGCCTTCGTCCACCACTCTACCACCCTGTGCCACATGAAAGACAAGGACCGTGAAAATCTGACACAGAGGTGGGGGTGGGAAACACTGAGCTGGCATCCAGATCGCTCTGCAGAGCTCTATGATTCCCTGGGCTTCAGTCTCCCCTCTGTCAAGCCAGGGCACAACTGGCCAATCTGGAAAGGCACTTCCCACTCCGAACTGCGAGAGGCAGGATTGGGCATCCAGTGACATCATGATCTGCCAGCTGTGGCCAGGGCCAGATGCCAGACTTCTGCCTTCTGAGCTGTGTACTCTAGGGTAGGTTGCTTAGCCACTCTGAAAGATGACACAATTACTCCAGCCCCTGCATGCTTGCTCTCTCACTAGGTCACGTGAAGTTTGAATACTATGAAATGGCAAGGCTTTTGTGTTTGTTGAAATGCCAGGACATGGTCTTACCATGGAGGGCTTTGTGCAGGTCACCCCCCTCCCCGCCCCAGAGCAAGGCTCCTCCCGGCGCCTCCAGCCCAGAGTAATCCTCCCCAGACAGGTCTTTCCCTTACAGTATGTTGAGAGAGGATTCTCTCTCCAGAAAGTCATAATGAACAGAATGATCATAATTGCCACTGTTTATTAAGTCCTAGCAGGAGTCTCTCATTTAATCTCTACATTGAGATATCATCTCCTGTGTACAAATGAGGAATTTTTACCAAATCTGCAGGTTCTTTTCCTACTCGGTACCACCTGCAAAAACCAAACAGTTCTGGGAGCAGGCAGGAAATTTTATTCAAAGGTCACTGAGTGGAGGAGAACTCATGCTCTAGGGGCACCTTCTCCCCAGCAGGTCTGGGGCCTGGGTGTCGCTAGGACTGGGCACTGGGGGAGGGGTGTCCATGCTGTCATCAGAGCTTTTCACTCTTGCGCACATGTGGCGTCTGACATGACAACTGGCTAGCAGTCATTTCGTGGTCACTCTGGTGACAGAACTGGAGGCTCAGAGAGGTTCAGTGACTTGCCCAGGCCATACAGTTGGTAAAGAGTCAAGTGAGCTCTGTATCAGATCTGCCTGGCACCGAAACCCGTGCACTTGGCATGAGCTGCCTTCTGACATCACCTCTTTCACGGGGAACCCCAGGGCAAACTCTCACTTCTGGCCAAGAGACTTACCTTCCTCTTTGAACATTAAATAGCGTTTGCTCCACAGAGAGCCAGGGGCACCAACCGTTGATTTTAATTACAGGTCGCCAGGGCCTCACTTCTTTCAGAGGAACCTCACCACACCCTCCACCCTGCAGAACCCACCTTTGCCCCTGTGTACAGAGACACCAAGTACTTCATTCTACCAGGAAAATGATGGGCAGTTCTCTGCGAATCTCTAGTTCTTTTGCCAGTTTGTAGTGGCCAGGGCTGGAATTTGAAGGACAAGCAGATTTCAGCCTGACCTTGAGAGGAACTTCCAAAGAATCATCCCTGATTCACAAGGAGCTCTGAGGTGGGGGGGCAGTAAGGAGGGTCCTACCAGTGTCCCTGTGTGAGCCAAGATTGATGGTTCCTTGTCTGGAAGGAAGAACAGGCTAGCCAAGCTGTGTGACCGTTTCCAACCTGCAATGTACACCCTCGTATAAATGTGTAGTGTTTAGCCAGGCATGGTGGCACACGCCTGTAATCCCAGTACTTGGCAGGCTGAGACAGGAGGATCGCAGGTTCGAGGACAGCCTTAGCAAGTAGTGAGACACTCATCAACCTAGCGAGACCCTGTTTCAAAATAAACATAAAATAGGGCTGGGGGTGTAGCTCAGAGGTAGAATGCCTCCTGGTTCAATCCCCATTACCAAAAAAAAAAAAGTGTAGTGTTTGTAATTCTATTTGTCCTGTTATTTTGTTCTTCATATATTTATATAAATTTTCATGTTGAACCAAAAAATGGGTTTTGTCTTCTTATTAACTCACTTTATTTTTACCAAAATTTAGGTCTGTGACTCATAGAAAATAAAATCCCAGCATTCACATAGGGAATTTAAGAAGCTCCATGTAAGATTCAAGCAACTAGAGTTGGATTCGGCACCCTGTCGTCACATTTTATAGTGTGTTACTGGGGATTGAACCCTGTGGCATTCTACCTCTGAGCTATACCCCCAGCCCTATTTTATTCATTTTGAAGCAGGGTCTCACTAAGTTGCAAAGGGCCTCACTAAATTGCTTACCATTACTGACCGGGTTACAGTTAACCTCCTGACCCAGCCTCCCAAGAACTGGGATTACGGGCTTATGCCACCCCACCCGGCTCTCTATGGTCATTTTAAACCTAAAATCCAAAAGGGAACTTAAGTTGGGCAGAGAAATCAGGGAATGAGAATTACGGATTGAGAAGTTTCTGTGACAAGGGAATTCCCGCCTACCAGAGGATCTGGCAGTGTTCTTGTGTTTTCTGGAAGATGAAGCTCAGTGAGCTACCCTGGCCTGCCCCAAGGCCCTCCTTTGTTAAAGGCTAACATTTGAGTCCAGAGCCCAGGTCTCCACACTCCCAATCTGTCTCTCACCCCAGTCCCGTATTTCCAAGGCGCACAAAGGAAAACAGACTCAGAATCAAGTCAACGACTTTTATTTCAATAACATATTTTATAGAAAAAGGGATGTAGGAAATGAGTTGTAAAAAAAAAATACAAGTTCATGTCGTTCTATTTACAGGTAGGAGCCGGGCTCCCCACAGGTCAGGCACAGCAGCTGCACTTGTCCGATGCCCCTTTGCAGATACAGCCCTGGGCACACTTGGCACAGCCCACGGGACAGCAGGAGCAGCAGCCTAGGGGCGGAGAAAAGGCGCCAGAGATGAGCGCTAGGGAGAAAGAATAAGGATTCTCGCCCTCCCCGATTGGTATCTCTGTGTAAGCGCCAAGTTCCACGAGGATGGGTACCCCGGAGTGCTTAGGATCTCCCGAGGAAGGAGCACGGGTTGGGGGGCGGGGAAGGGGGAGAGGGCAGAGAGGACCCCACTCACTCTTCTTGCAGGAGGTGCATCTGCACTCTTTGCATTTGCAGGAGCCGGCGCAGGCACAGGAGCCACCTAGGAAAAAGAAAGGTGGAGGTGAGAGCGGCACCTGGATACCTGAACGCGGGACTGCGCGCCAGGAGCCAGGATGCACGTCCCTCGGTCTCACAAACAACTCGCGGGAGCTCGGGCAAGCCATCGACTCAATGGCTTATTGGCAAAAGGGGCTCAGAATAATCTAGAACAGATCATACAGAAAGATACACCAAAACGCGTTGGCAAGCGGCGGTTAGTCCCCTGAAGTTGAGTGATCAGAGAAAGAGGGGTTAGAAATCGCCTCTCTCGCTCTACAATGCACACCAACCTCCTGCCCCCCAGCCCCACGCCGGGTCCTCTTACCCGTGGCGCAGGAGCAGTTGGGGTCCATGGCGAGTCGAAGCGGTGGCTGGAGTCTGCAGACAGATGTGCTCGGGTTTGCAGAGACCTGGAGGCGGCTTGGTGGAGCGGAGCGCGCGCGCTGTCTTTATAGCGGGAAGGAGCCGGGGCGCGTGCAAAAACCCCGCCCGCGCCGGGCCGCCTGCACTCGCCCCGCGCTGAGTCACGCACCGCTCCGCGCGGCGCGCTGGGGCCGGGCGCACCGGCCTGTGCACACGGCCGCGAGGCTGGGGCGGCGCCCGGAGGCGGCCGCGTGCGTGTCGGGCCCGCCGTGGCGCGCAACGGGCTGAGTGCAGAGGGGAAAGCGCCGTGCGCCGAGCACCCCGACCTTCGGCCCCGTGCCCGCCCTCCGCAGTGTCCCGCCCGCGCGTCCTGCCTCTCAATCTGCGTGCTAGAGAGCCGGTGAAAGAGGGTCAAGGGACTTCTGCTTCCACGAAAAATCGATTGCAAGTGCGGACAGGTTACAGAAAACTTTGTACCAGGCACGGCATCGTCATTGTGTGGCACCATATTACTGGGATGGTTATGTTGCGGGCAGCCAAGCCGGGGAGCCTGCCTGGATCCCGGCTGGTCCGATTCGGCCGCCCATCCGCGAGAAAAATAAGCAAAGGAAGGAAAAGGAGTTTTATGCCGTTTGATCAAACTGGGGAGAAGCAGCTAAATTGCTTCTATGCTGGTTGCACAGAAATGGTTACAACTTATAGAAACAGAAGCTAGGTGAGACACATGTATAGATTTAGCTAGGCTGTGCTAGACAGGGACCATGTGAGTGGTCCCGGCGGCCAGGGGGTAGATTTTATTCTCAGCATGAGGAAGTTCAGGAGCTCTCTGTTTCACTTATATACATCCGCTGTATGTTGAGTGCCTACATGTACAGCTGCGACTGTAGTAAGTGCATTGTGTGCCAGATCTCTTAATCCTATTACAGCCCATGGGAGTTCAGAGCACTGGCTGCCGGAGGACAGGCTGTCCCTGCAACTCTGACCGTCAGCTCCAGTGGAAGTGCCTTCCCAGGCAGCTTGAGACTGTCACTTCCTCCGGGGAGCACTCCTGACCCCTAGCCCTGGATGTCAGTGGCTGTTCACATTATCCATTATTCTCGCTTTATTTATTTTTATTTATTTATAATTTATTTATATTTATTTATTTATAATTTGGCGGGTGGGATACTGGGTATTGAACCCAAAGGGGTTCTACCACTGAGTTACACCTCCAACCCTTTTTATTTTTTATTTTGAGACAGGGTCTTACTAAGTTGCTGAGGCTGGCCTCGAACCTGTGATCTTCCTGTCTCAACCTCCCAAGTACTAGGATTACAGGCATGTGCCACCATGCCAAAGACTATGCTAGACATATTATTCTCATTTTAGAGAGGAGGAGATGGAGGTCCCGAGAGGTTAAGTAACTTGCACAAAGTCACAGAGCTAATAAGTGGCCAAGTGTGGGGATTCCAGCCAGAGGCTCCAACAGATGCCAAAGGCCATCTAAGGGTAGATAGCTGTCTCCAATGAAGGAGACTAATGATCAAGAAGTCACAAGCCTTGCACTTAGGAAATCACTACTTCCCACCCCTAGTGAATCAGCGAGGTGGGCAGCCCCAGAGGCGCATAGGGAAAAGTGATAGAGTCCCTGCTAGGATGGAGGGTGAGCTGGGGTAGGGGACCAACAAGGAGACCCAGCCCTGGGGAAGGCGGGCCTGGGAGGTGGCCAGCACCCTGGGCCCCAGGGTGAGAAGACTTTTCCAGTCAGGGCGGGTGAGGAGCTGCAAAGGCACTGCCCTGGAGCAGAGGGAGGGGATGACCCCACAGGAGCTCTTCCCGGTGGCTGCTGAGGGGGAGCCAAGGTACTGTGCAAATTCCTCTCTGGGGAGGCACGTCCTGCTTCCCTGCCCGCGCATGTCCGGCACTGGGTAACGGTCTTAAGTCATCCTCGCTGGAATGTCCACGATGTGTCACGCAGGGATCAGGAAATGATTTGCTTCGGGAAGCTTCCTGGCAGGCTTCCACTGCAGGTTGTTGCAGCCAGCAAGTTCAGAGCGCTGGCAGCTGGAGGAGGACAGGCTGTCCCTGCGCCCTTAACCAGCAGCTCCCGTCACCTCCTCCTTCAGGGTGCACTCCTGACCCCAGATGCCCATGGATGTGCTGGTAAACATCCTGTCCTTTTCCTTCCCGGCACTTCCCATGCTTGAGTCTGCATGACTGTGTGATTCTTGGTTTCAGATGAATGAATGAGGCAACTCCCTGGACCGTCCCTCCTTCCCAGCTCCCACCTCGCACAAAGGCTCTGATTACAAAACAAAAGAAGACACTTTTTCACCACCTGGGACCTGCTGCTCGCTCACACAAGTAAAAAACTGCCAAGCACGGTGGGTGTGTGTTGGGGGCGAGCTGTCAGGACCAGGTTCTCATGGTGACTTTGCAGGAAGAGGTCAGGGCCCTGGCTCCTGGGGGATTCTGGGATCCCATGCTTCCCCAGCAGGGGTGATCTGATTGGGGTTCTTCCTCCTCCTACTGACCCTGCCTTCATTTGGGGGCGGGGTCTACTGCTGCGAAACAGATTGCCTGTTAGCAGTTATCACGCCTGCCTGGGCAACTTAGTGAGACCCTGTCTCAAAATAAAATAAAATAAAGGGCTGGGGATGTAGCTCAGTGGTAGAGCACCCCAGTACTGCAAAACAGTCAAATAAGCAAAAAGGCCCCAGGGGCAGGATCTGCCTCCAAGCTCCCTCATGTGGTTGTTGGCAGGATTTTGTTCTTGTGGGCCGTTGTACTGAGGCCTCACTGTGCTTTAGCTGAGGGCTGGAGGCCTTCCTGGGCTGCAGGCCACCTGGGCCTCTCCATAGAACATCTCACGGCATGATAGCGGGCAAGCAAGGGGCCAGAGAGAGTGCCAAAGAGAGGGTGAGAGAGTCAGAGTAACAGGTTCCCATTCATTCATCCTTAGTGAAAGATAATGATACTGCATTTATTCAGGTGTCCAAAGTATGGGACTTGATTGCAGGGCCCCAAATAGTATTATGATAGCAACCAGGGCAGGAGGTATTCCTGTCCTCTCTCCTGCCTTATGGAGACTGGAGTGGAGAGGAAGTTTTTCATTTTAAAGCATCAGAAAAGATTGTCCTTGCCAACCTATAGTCAACTCAGATGAAGGTTCAGATTCTAGAAAACTGTTTCTATGCAGGAGAAAGCCTTATAAATCTTTTCTTCTCCCAGTACTCTTGCATTGTTCCGTAAAATAAAAATGTCTCCCTTTTCCAAATTATTTGGAAGCAGCTTTCTCTCTCTCCTTTTGGAGAGAAGGGTGCTGGGGATCTAACCGAGGGCTTCATGCATGCTAAGCACATGCTCTGCATTGAGCTACATTCCAGCCCCCTCTTCTTCTTTTTTCTCCAATTATTATTATTTGTGGTTTATTTCTCCAATTATTATTATTATTATTATTATTATTATTACTACTACTACTACTACTACTGGGAATTGGACCTGGGGGATGCTCTTCCACTGAGCTATATTCCCAGCTCTTTTTATTTTTTTATTTTGAGACAGAGTCTCACTAAGTTGCCCAGGCTGGCCTTGAATGTGTGATCCTCCTGCCTCAGACTCCCAAGTTGCTAGGATTACAGGCATGTGCCACTGTGCCCAGTTCTTCCAATTTAAAAAATTAAGTCATCGTATTTTGTCACCTAATGTTGGAAGTGATACTCCATCGCTTTTGCAGTATTTTATTTGTTAGAAACATGTCACCAGGTCCAGCCCACAAAGGAGATCCACAAAGGCACCTGAGGCTCCAGATCTGTGTGACCACTTTTTTTTTTTTTTTTGCGGTACCGGGGATTGAACCCAGGGGTGTTCTACCTCCGCGCTACGCCCCTGGCCCTATTTTTTATACTTTATTTTGAAACCGGGTCTCACGAAGTTGCGGAGGGCCTCACTAAGGAGAGAGAGAGAGAGAGAGAGAGAGAGAAAGAGAGAGAGAGAGAGAGAGCTGAGGCTGGCCACGAACCCAGATCCTCCGGTCTCCGCCTCCCAAAGTACTGGGATTACAAGCGTGCGCCACCACGCCCGGCTGTGTGACCACTTTTGAAGCCTGGCTCCCCCCAGGACGAAGGCAGTGGTGTACTGTCTGACTTCAGGCTCTTTGCATGTGCTTCTCCCTGCGCCTAGAACATTCTTTCCACCCTTCCATCTGTAGGGTCTCAGTTTAAAGGCCTCAGAAAGGCCTTCCTGGACTCCAAAATAAGCTGAGTCCCTCTGTGACCAGCAAACGCATCCCTTCTCTGTAGCATTCCATACAATTACAATAATTAGTCACACAGCAGAGAATGCTGCCACAGCCCGCATCCCTGCCACATACTAAACGTTTCCACGTGTAAACTCAGTCTTTCCCACAGCCCTGCAAGACAGGCACTGCCACGATCCACATGTTACAGAGGGAGAAATCGAGGCTCAGAGAAGTAAAGCAAAGCAAAAGTCACTCTCCAGGAAAGGGCCGAAGCAGGCAGCTGAGCCCGGGGCCCATGTGCTTGGCCTGTCTGCTGCGCAGCCTCGCCGGGGCTGGTGCCTTGTGTGGTTCTAGTTTAATCTTTGTCTCCCCATGAGACTTTGGGCTGTGTCTGTTGTGCTCACCACCCTGGCTCTGGCCTCTGGCCCAGCTCCCAGCACATGGCAGGTGCTTAATAGTGCAAAGGAGCGAAGCCAAGTAATCCCAGTACTTGGGAGTCTGAGACAGGAAGATCGCAGGTTTGAGGCCAGTCTCAGCAACCTAGTGAGACCCTCAGAAACTTAGCAAGACCCTCAGCCACTTAGTGAGAACCTGTTTCAAAATAAAAAAATTAAAAAGGGCTGGGGTTGTAGTTCGGAGGTCGGATGCTCCTGGGATCAATCCCCAGTACCAAAATAATAATGATAACGACGATGATGCCAAGGAATGGAGAAGAGTGAATCCTGCCAGGGGCCAGGAGGGGCTCCAGGAAGGACAGGGCCTGCTAGTGGAGAGCTTGAAAGTCTGCATTCAGAGAGAAGCAAAACTCCTGTGGCATCACCCCCTCCTCACCCTTTGCTGTCTTACCTGTCCCCACACCCTGCACTTCAGCCCTAGGGTCAAGCCCCTGCTACCCCACTCCTGTCTCCAAACGCACATTCCAGGTTTTGTTCCTCCTTATAATCCTCTAAAGCCCACTTCAAACACTTTCTCCAGAGAGTCCTCCCTAGCTCCCACCTGATGGGGTCTCTCCTTTGTGTGAGAGTATGTATGTGTGGTGTGTGTGTGTATGTATGTGTGGTGTGTGTATGTGTGTGTGGTGTGTGTGTGTATGTTCTGGGGATTGAACCCAAGGGCATTCCACCACCAAGCTACACCCCCAGCCCTATTTTATTTTTTATTTGAACAACAGGGTCTTGCTAAGTTGCTGAGAGCCACACTAAGTTCCCGAGATTGGCTTTGAACCTGTGATCCCCCTGTCTCAACCTAAGTATTGGTATTACAGGCGTGCGCTGCTACACCTGGCTGGTCTCTCCCCTCTTAATGCCACCAGAGCTTGGTTTTATATCTCCCTTCCATCCCTGAGCCTTGGTCTCCCCATATGTCAAATGAGGAGAGCTTCTGTTTCACGGTTGTCTGGAAGTTTCTCCCAGCTCTAAAGTATCCAGGATTCCATGCAGGGTGTTCTTGTGATGTTCTTACCCTCCTCTCTGGTCGATGAGTTCCTTGAAGGCCTGAGACCATGTGTTTTCATTTCCTGTACCCACTGTGATCACAGGGCATGGTGACTTTTAGGCACACGAATATGTTTGTAATGTGAGGGCTGGAGGCTGGGTCTCTACCCAGTGCCATGAAAGGGCCTGGTGGACTGGCAGAAGCCTGCTCTAGAGTACCAGGCCTCTCCCACGTGGCAGTAACTCAGCATATTAATGGTAAAGATGGCGCTGGCAGACTCGGAGGGAGGTCCCGCAGATAGCCCCACCTAGCCTCAGGAGGGCTATGATAGGTGGTTGCCTCCTTCCGTGCTCACAGACGACAGGTGCCTCTACCTATGATAGGTTACAGGGGGGCGTGGTGCCACACCCTACTGATTGCTAATTTCCTGTATTGCCTCTACTATAAAAGAGAGATTTGGCCTTCTAATAAACGATATCTTGCCAGACAAATCTCCCGGTCCGGAGGTGTGGTTATTCGGGCCGTCGGCGTGTGTCCCCCTTTCAGCATTGCATCAGACCCTCGGGCTGGCCCCGAGAGACTGATGCCCCGACAGGAGGACTCATCCTATCCAATTTCAAAGGTTACAATAAAGTCATAGTTACAAAGACCATGTGGTATTGGTGCAAGGACAGGTATATAGATGAATGGAACAGAATTGAATGTCTGAAATGAAATCAACAAAGATATGGCAGATTGAATGATTGATTGATTGATTGTGTGTGTATGTGTGTGTGTGAGAGAGAGAGAGAGAGAGAGAGAGAGAGAGAGAGAAGGAGAAATATCCTGGGGGATTGAACCCAGGGGCTTCCTACTTCTGAGCTATACCCTCAGCCATTTTTTTTTTGAAACAGGGTCTTGCTAGATTGCTGAGAGTCTCACTATGTTGCTGAGGCTGTCCTGGAAACTGTGACCCTCCTGTCTCAGCCTCCCAAGTACTGGGATTACAGAAGTGCACCACATGCCTGACTTGCCAATTGATTTCTGACAAAGGTGTTAAGACAATGCAATAGAGAAAGGATGGATTTTTTAAAAAAAGTGTATGAAGCCAGGTGGACATTCACATGTAGGGAAAAAAAAGAAATTAGAACTTTACGTCACACCATACACAAAAATTAACTGAAAATGGATCCTAGGTTTAAATTTAAGTGCTAAAATTATAGGGCATTTAAAAGAAAACATAGAGGAAAATCTTTATGACCTTATGTTAAGCAAAGAGTTTTTAGTTATGATACCATGAGCACAATTCACCAAAGAAAAAATGACAAATTGGGCTCCCTCAAAACTAAAAACTTTTGTGTTTCAAAAGATACTACTAGCCAGGCATGGTGGCTCACGCTTATAATCCCAGTGCTTGAGAGGCTGAGACAGGAGGATCACAGGTTCATGGCCAGCCTCAGCTACTTAGTGAGGCCATCTGCAACTTAGTGAGACCCTGTTTCAAAATAAAGAATAAAAAATAGGGCTGGGGGTGTAGCTCAGAGGTAGAATGACCCTGGGTTCAATCCCCAGTTCCGGGGGCGGGGGGGATAAAAGATACTACTAAACTGGGCATGGTGGTGCGTGTCTGTAATCCCAGTTCTTGGGAGGCCCTGTTTCAAATAAAAATAAAATAGGACTGGCAGTGTGGCTCAGAGGTAGACTTCCCCCAGGTTCACTCCCCAGTGTCATCAAAAAATAAAAAAAGATACTAGTAAAAAATAATGGTTGCACAACTCTAAAAATTTGCTAGTAGCATTAAATGGTACACTTACAATGAGTGAATTTTATAGCACATAAACTATATCTTGAGCCAGGCGTGGTGGCGCATGCTTGTAATCCCAGTACTTGGGAGGCTGAGACAGGAGGATTGCAGGTTCGTGGCCAGCCTCAGCTATTTAGTGAGACCCTGTTTCCAAATAAAGAATAAAAAATAGGGCTGGGGGTGTAGCTCTGTGGTAGAATGCCCCTGGGTTCAATCCCCAGTACTGCAAAAAAAAAAAAAAAAGAATGCCTCTGTGTGCTAGAAACTTTGAGAACTTCCTAAAAAGTCAAAAGTAGATGGAAGAGAGAATCTTACCAAGTGCTGTGTGCGTGTGTGTCCCTATCACTCTGAACTACATACATTATGATGTGAGATTACAACATACCAAAAAAAAGTATACAAAAAATGGAAGACAAAGGCCCAGTGGCCAAAATATACGAAGAGCTTCTACAAGTCAATAAGAAAATGGCAAACCGGTTGAGTAGAAAAAAAGACAAAGGGCGTGAACTAGAAGTTGACAAAATGACAACAAAATTGCCAATAAACCCATGGAAAGCTATTCAATCTCACTGTTAAAAGGACAGATGCAAGCCGGTGTGGTAGTGCATGCCTGTAATCCCAGTACTTGGGCGGTTGAGACAGGAGCATCACAGATTCGAGGCCAGCCTCAGCAACTTGTGAGGCCCTCTGCACTTAGTGAGACCCTGTTTCAAAATAAAGAATAAAATAGGGCTGGGGGTGTAGCTCGGAGGTAGAATGCTCCTGGGTTCAATCCCCAGTACTGCAAAAAAAAAAAAAAGAAAAGAAAAGTGTGGAAGTGGAAGCCATCCATACGTCCATCCATCAGTCTTTAAGAGGGTTTCAAAATGAACTACCATAACCATTGCACGATATTCTCTGTAGTGATTATTACATCTTTATCTCCCAACATGGAAAGATCCTAGACAGCTTGTTGAGTGGGGGGAAAAGGTAAGTTCTAGTGTTTACTTGCATAATTAAAAATTAGGGCCGGGCATGGTGGCGCACGCTTGTAATCCCAGTACTTTGGGAGGCAGAGACTGGAGGATCCGGGTTCGTGGCCAGCCTCATCTCTCTCTCTCTCTTTACTTAGTGAGGCCCTCCGCAACTTTGTGAGACCCGGTTTCAAAATAAAGTATAAAAAAATAGGGCCGGGGGTGTAGCGCGGAGGTAGAACGCCCCTGGGTTCAATCCCCGATACCGCAAAAAAAAAAAAAAAATTAGGCCTGGTGTGGCAGTGTATGCCTGTAATCCTAGTACTTGGGAGGCTGAGACAGGAGGATTGCAAGTTAGAGACCAGCCTCCGCAACTTAGTGAGACTCTTAGCAGCCTAGCAAGACCCTGTTTCAAAACAAAAAATAGAAAGGGCTGGGAGTGTAGCTTGGAGGTAAAATGCCCCTGGGTTCAATCCCTAGTACCTCATGTGTACAAAAAAATTAGTCCAACAGAAGTGAAGCATGAATATGGATAAAGCTACAGACTGCCTCCATTCTCCTGGGCTAGCCTACTTCCTTTCTATGCATTTATATTCATATACTTATATACATGTGGAGTTTTTATTTCCTTTTTTACATAATTGTCATTATTCTATATGTACTGTTTTACAGTTTGTGTTTTCTACTTAATGACAAGTTAGGGAGATCTTTACTTTCCATTGCAGAACCCACAGCCTTACCCCATTCTGTTTTATTTTTAATTTTTTTTTTTTTTTGCGGTACCGGGGATTGAACGCAGGGGTGTTCTACCTCTGCGCTACGCCCCTGGCCCTATTTTTTACACTTTATTTTGGAACCGGGTCTCACGAAGTTGCGGAGGACCTCACTAAGTAGAGAGAGAGAGAGAGAGAGAGAGAGAGAGAGAGAGAGAGACAGGGAGAGAGAGAGAGCGAGCTGAGGCTGGCCGCGAACCTGGATCCTGTTGTCTCTGCCTCCCAAAGTACTGGGATTACAAGCGTGCGCCACCATGCCCGGCTTATTTTTAATTTGTGTGTGTGTGTGTGTGTGTGTGTGTGTTACTGGGAATCGAACCCAGGGGCATTCTACCTTTGAGATAAACCCCCAGTGCTTTTTATTTGTTTGTTTGTTTGTTTGTTTGTTTGTTTTGAAACAAAGTCTCACTAGGTTGCTGAGAGTCTCGCTTCACTGCTGAGGCTGTCTTTGAACCTGTGATCCTCCTGTCTCGGCCACCCACGCACTAGGATTACAGGCATGGGCTACCATGCCCAACTTCATTCTTTTTATTAGATGTTCATTGTGATCATGCTACTGAGGGATAGTTAACTTGCTTCCAGACTTCTGCAGATACAAATGATGGTTTGGTGAAGGTTTGAGGCTAGGTTGAAGGTTTGTACATTTTAGATTTGAGAAACTACTACTAAAATGTTCTCCAAAGTACTGTACCAATTTATACTCCACCAGGGGACAGAGTATGTAACCATTCAACCACCTTTCACTATTAATAAAAAAATCACAGTCTTTCACAGTTTTGCCAGACAGATGGGTAAAAAGCTCTTTTAATAAGGGCTCCCTTGATAACATGAGGTTGAACATGATTTCCCTCGTTCTTTGGCCTTTCAAGTTTATTTTTCCTTCAGTGGCTTATTTATATTCTTTGCTTAATTTTTAAATTGAGTTGTCTATTTTTAATCAATTTGTAGGAACTCTTTATAATGGCATAGATAATTGAACTTTTGTCAAATGCATGTGTATGTATGTGTGTGCATACAAAAGATCAGTAAGTATACACACACACACACACATGACAAAGAGCAATACTATGTACACGCACTCTGTTAGTTTGGGCTGCCATAACAAAATATTGTAGACTGTTTCGCTTTAACAACAGAATTCTACTTTCTCACACTAGAAGTTAGAAATCCCAGATCCAGGTAAAGGCAGGGTGGGTTCTTGGAGAGGCCTCTCTTCCTGGCTGGTTGGCAGCCCTCATCATCTCACTGTGTGCTCACATGGCCTCTGTGCAAGAGAGGAGAGAGCTATTGAGAGGGCTCTCTGGTGATACTTCTTAGAAGGACACTAATCCTATAGCATCCAGGCCCCACCCTTATGACCTCATTATTTTTGTGTGTGTGTGTGTGTAGTACTGGGGATTGAACCCAGGGGCATTCCACCTCTGAGCACTCACAGCCCTATTTTACTTTAATTTTGAAACAGGGTCTCGCTAGGTTGCTAAGAGTCTCACTACTTGCTGAGGCTGTCCTCGAACCTGCAATCCTCCTGTCTCAGCCTCCCAAGTACTGGGATTATAGGCGTGTGCCCCCACATCAGGCTTCTTTGTTTGTTTGTTTAGTGGTACTGCGGATTGAACCCAGGAGCATTCTACCTCTGAGCGACACCCCCAGCCCTATTTTTTATTTTTATTTTGCAACAGGATCTTGCTAGGTTGATGAGTTCCTCACTACTTGCTGAGGCTGTCCTCCAACCTGCGATCCTCCTGTCTCAGTCTTCCAAGTACTGGGATTACAGGTGTACGCCACCATGCACGCCTGGCTTTTATTTTTGAATAATAGTGAAATGCACATGACATAAAATATATCATCTGAAGCACTCTTAAGTGTACAGTTAAGTGCACTAGACTGCTGTGCAACCACTCTCCAGAGCTCTTTATATCTTGCAAAACTGAAACTCAGTGGCCATTAAGCAACTCTCACTTCCCCCTCCCCCCTGTCCCTGGAAATCTCCTTCTACTCTCTGTGTCTTTGCAGACAGAATTTTATTCCTTTAGGTGCCCCATACAAGTGGAGTCGAGAAGTCACTGGGACTAGGGTCCTGAGGAGGTCTCCGAAAGGGAGGTGGACCTTGACTTAATCTGAGGGTTCTTGACTTCGTCACAGAGAACAATTTAAGGACGGGTCCTATTGAGGCACAGACTGATTTTTTTTTGAGAGAGGGAAAGAAGTACATACTCTGAGAGGCAGGGTGTGGGCACTGGAGAGGAGCGCGCCAGCCACACTTAGCTAGGCATACTTACACATGTAAAGTCTATGCTACAGGGACATGATCTAAGAGGGTGTTTTCAGTTCTCCTTTGTGTTGGAGACTGGCTATATTAATCATAATCTACTGGGGGTTATTTTCTTCTTTATTCTTGAAGAAAAAAATCTCCAGTAATTTCCCCATCGGGGGTTCTGCCATTCTGCTTTAAACAGTACTATACTGATGTAACACTGCAGGTGTGATGCCCGTGAAGTAGTCAGATGACCTATGGATAAGGTCTCATAATTGATTCAGTAGTGCTATGTGTGATCAAGGTTTGTAAAAGTGAACTTTGAATCTAGACTTTTAATCATGGCCACTCTTGTTTTGTCCCTCACATCTCTCTACCTAGCCTTATGTTGTCCTTTTTTAACGGATCTGTTTCACTAGCATAATACCCTCAAGGTTCACTCCTGTTGTAACATATGTCAAAATTTCAGTACTTTTTTAGGCTGAGTAATATTCCATTGTATGTACATAGCACATTTTTTTTTATCCATTCATTCACCAGTGGACACTTGGGCTCTTTCCACCCTCTGGCTATTATGAATAATGCTGCTATGAACAAGAGCATACAAATATCTCAAGACCCTGTTTTTAATTCTTTTGGGCATACCCAGGAGTAGAATTGCTGGATCATATGGTAATTCTATTTTTAACTTTTGAGGAACACCCAGACTTTTCCATAGTGGCTGCCCAATTTTATATTTCCACCAGCAATACACAACTATTTCATTTCTGTACTTCCTGGTCAACACTTTTTATTTTCTTTTTAAAATACTCGCCATCCTAATAGGCATGAAGCAATTTAGTTTTGTTTTTTATGTCTTTTGTGACACAGGGCAAACCAGAAGACAGACAACAATGCAGAGTTAAATTTAAGGGCCTAGACTGTCTAACTAGGCTTTCTTTGGACAGCTTGTGTTCACATCTTGGCCCTACCGCATTCTAGCTGTGTGACCTCATGCAAGTTACCCTGAACCCCATTACCCCATCTGTAAAATGGGTATAACAATCATGCTGTTCTTCTAGAGCTGTAAAGTTTAGTAAGATAATGTGCTTAAGTCACTAAGCACAAGGCTATCCCAAATTTATCAATCAATCTACTTATTTTTTGTGGTACTTGGGATTGAACCCAGGGGCATTCTACCTCTGATCTACACCCCCCCAGCCCTATTTTATTTTTATTTTGAAATAGGGTCTCACTAGGTTGATGAAACCTAGCTGAGGCTCTCCTCAAACTTGCCATCCTTCTGTCTCAGCTTCCCAAGTACTGGGATTACAGGCCTGTGCCACCATGCTCAGCCAATGTGTGTGTGTATGTGTGTGTGTGTGTGTATGTGTGTGTGTGTTATGGGGGATTGAACTCAGGAGTATTCTACCTCCAAGCTACACCCCCAGCCCTATTTTATTTTTATTTTGAAACAGGGTCTTGCTAGGTTGCTGAGAGTCTCTTTAAATTGCTGGGGCTGGTCTTGAACCTGCAATCATCCTGTCTCAGCCTCCCAAGTACTGGGATTACAGGTGTGCACCATTCGCCCAGCTAAATCTATTTTTTAAAATGTGTTTTAGGCTGGGCGTGGTGGCACACGCTTGTAATCCCAGTACTTTGGGAGGCGGAGACTGGAGGATCCGGGTTCGCGGCCAGCCTCAGCTCTCTCGCTGTCTCTCTCTCTCTCTCTCTCTCTCTCTCTCTCTCTCTCTCCTCTTAGTGAGGCCCTCCGCAACTTCGTGAGACCCAGTTTCAAAATAAAGTATAAAAAATAGGGCCGGGGGTGTAGCGCTGAGGTAGAACTCCCCTGCGTTCAATCCCCGGTACCGCAAAAAAAAAAAAAAAATGTGTCTTAAAGGTTTTTTCTACCCCAAAGTAAAAAAAAAAAATCTCTGATTTTCCTTCTTCCAAATTCTTTTACAGCTTTGAATTTTGCTCCTAATTATTTAGGCCAAATGAAATTAATTTTCTGTAAAATATGCAAAAGGTAGCCAGTTCTCACACTCTTCTCTGACTAGTGTATTCTTCTCCATTAATCTGATCATCTCTTACTTCCAGCCTCAGGGGTCTGTTTGAAGGGGGTCTCTTCTCTGTCAACTGGCCTATTCCTGAGCAGCACCACTCCTAGAGAGTGTGCTCATGTGTGTGTGTGTGTGTGTGTGTGTGTATTGAACCCAGGGGCATTCTACCTCTGAGCTACACCTCCAGCCCTATTTTATTTTTTATTTTGAAACAGGGTTTCACTAAGTTGCTGAGGCTGGCCTCGAACTTGTGATACTCCTGTCTCAGCCTCCCAAGTACTGGGAATATAAGTATGCACTGCCACGCCTGGCCTCCTCCTAGAGCTTTGAAACAAGTAGTGCTGGCTGGCAAGAGCAAGCCCATTTGTGGCCCCTTTCAAAACTGGCTTGGCTCTTCTTGCACTCTCCTTTTCTAAACTCAGCTTGTGTCATATATATATAATAGTAACTGTGGTGGTGAGCTTTGGAATGCAATGTCCTGAAAAACTAACTTGGAGGAAAATGGATGTGTTTACAACCTTTTATCTTCTTACGGGAAACTTCCTTTTGTCTCCCAGAATTCCATTTCTCCCTTCTCAGCCAACCCGGGTAGGTCTGAGAGTTCTCTTTCCTCATGACTAGACCAGAACCACCTTAGATAAAAGCTCTTATTACCCCACTTCTCCTTGAAGAAAGAAGGGGCTGGAGACATTGCCAAGTGAAAGGATTTGAAATGGAGCTGAACAGACTGCTTTGGGAAGACAGGCTATTCAGAGAGGTGGCCCTGGAAACACCGCTGACAGTTTGCCAAGACAAATCCCTGGGCCTCCTGGGTTTTTCTCCAATGACCCTGAAAACAGGTAGTTTTATAGGAATAACTAGAACATTCCAGAAGTCAAGCCCTTGGGTCTGCAGGTTTTTTCACTCCCCCTTGCCCCACTGCATAGATGAAGAAAGTAAGGGTGGGAGGTTGGAGAGACAAACCTCAGTGGGTCTGTCTGCTCTCTCCCCAGAGCCTGGCTTCACTTTGCAGGAGGAGGGGCACAATGTACTGCATTGTGGCCCATCCCAGCCCCAGACCGACCAGTGGCCAAGCCGCAGGATTTCACTTTTAACTGGGAGTCCCTTGGAGGGGGCTCCCCCACCTTCCACATCCTCCCCACCTTTAAGAAGAGACCAATGCTTCTTTTGTGCTGTTGATGAAATTTATTGTTACTCGCTAGTGAGCAGTAGGGGAAGGGGACGACATGCGCCCCACCATGGGCAGAGGTGGCACCGGCACTATTTACACACGCTGCACACAGAGGGCCGGGTCCTCAATGGCTGCAGCTGCACTTCTCCGCCTCGGCCTCGGCCCCCTCGCCACCTTTGCACACACAATCCTTGTCGCACTTCTCACATTCTGCAGGACAGCAGCCTGCGGGTGAAACAGGGAGGCCCAGTCTGATGTCCCCCATCTGCCCTCAATGGGAAGGGAGAGGTGCTGGGAGGCCGGGGAGTGTCTGGGCTTATCCTGGGCTGGCTGCTACACCCTTCCTACTCTCATGCCTGGTCTGACTCAGCATCAATGACTCAGCTGCATGCCAGGCTTCCACGGGACTGTCACTGTGACTAGCACACAGCCCCTTTGGTGGATGTCAGGGAGCCCCCACCCCAAGATGGTGGGCTTAGGCCGAGGCTAAGAGAGAACTAGGCCTTAAGGAGAAAGCACTCCAGGTTTAATGGCCTTGAAAGGGGCCTTACTGGATAAACTTGGAGGAGCAGAGATGGTATAGTGGAGGGGGCCAGGAAATCCGGGAGGGGGGTCTGGGACTAGCCTTACACCTGGGGAAAGAAGGGAGCCTTCCTTCCCCCTCGGGGGCCCCCCATACATATTACACTGCTGTGAGTTGGGGAGATCAAATTGAGGGGATCCATAAGACCTGAGAAGGGCTAAGGGTCTAGATGGGCAGAGCCAACCCCCAGCCTCACTCATGGCCCCCCCAGGCACTGGGGGTTTTGAGGAGTGGGGCTCGAGGGCAGGGGTCAGCCTAGGGGAGCAGTCTGCAATCCTCAGCTTCCCACTGGAATTTTCTGGGAATTTACAAAAACATCTCTCCCAAGCCTACTGTATCAATCTCTAGGGGTGGGACACGGGCCTCTGCATTTTAAGGTCTGCCCAGGAGGTTGTGCAAAGCAATGGAGGAATGGATGTGGGGCTGGGGGGGGGTGTGAGGCGGGAGGGGTACACTCACTCTTCTTGCAGTTGGTGCATTTGCATCCCTCGCACTTGCAGGAGTCAGCCGCGCAGGTGCAGGAACCACCTAGAGTGGGCGACGCCACAGGAAGGGTTAAAGAGGGTTAAAGAGGTAAAACCCGGGTGGCCTCAGGCCTAGGAGGAGACCGGCTGCCAAATCCCCGTCCTCTTTGCGACATCGGCATTCTCATTCTTCATGAGGTTAAAAGTGGGAAATAAGGGGCCCCTCCCCCAAGTGTCCTTGAGCCCAGGCGTAGGGCGTGGGAGTCCTTGCCAATAAAGGGGTGCACCATGCTGCAGGAGGGGGAGGGGGCTCACCAGTAGGACAGGGGCAGGTCTCGGGGTCCATGTCGAGGACAGCAGCCGCTGGAGACGGGGAATCGGCTTGTTCCGGCAAGCGGGCGCACTGCGTGGCTCGCGGCTGCAGGTGGCGCGGCTTTTATAGCCCCAGGCGGGGGCGCCCGCCCCGCGCACCGCGCCGCTCTCGTCAGTGCGCAGGGTCCCGGCTCTGCCGCCGCCGTCCCCGGGCCCGCCGTGCGCACCGTCCGCGCCCCCCACCGCGCCCCGCAGCCGGGTGCACCGCCAGCCCGCTCCCCACCGCGCCCCGCAGCCGGGTGCACCGCCAGCCCGCTCCCCGCCGTGGGGACCGCCCGGGTACCATCTCTGAGAGAAAGGAGCTGTGCGCATCTCCCAGGCTACCCTTCCCGCTATCCTCGAGTTCCTGGCGCCAGTTTCGTTCAAATGGGGTGCTGAGCTGGGGGCAAAGAGAAACCCCTCACATTGAACCTGCGGCTTGCACCAAGGGTCCCTTTCCATTCCGCCTCCATTCTGCCCAGCACCTTGAGGTCTTTGATTCCTACCCCTCCATTATGCAAGTTAGGAAAAAGGAGGCCCGAGAGAAGAGGCTCTGCTTAGCTTCCAGAATCAGCCTGAGGCAGAGCCAGGCCCAGAACTCAGAACTCAGGGGCTCGGAAGGTTCGTCGGGGGAGGGGGCGTCCCCATCATCACCAGTTCCCCCATACATCCAGCAAGGGGGCATATCAAAATCAGGGGAGAGTAGTAAGATTTTTCTATTTTTTTTTGGTACTGGGGATTGAACGCAGGGGCGTTCTACCTCCGTGCTACGCCCCCGGCCCTATTTTTTATACTTTATTTTGAAACCGGGTCTCACGAAGTTGCGGAGGACCTCACTAAGGAGAGAGAGAGAGAGAGAGAGAGAGAGCGAGCTGAGGCTGGCCGCGAACCCGGATCCTCCGGTCTCCGCCTCCCAAAGTACTGGGATTACAAGCGTGCGCCACCACGCCCGGCTTAGATTTTTCTATTTATAAAAGGGATCCTAGGTAAAATAATTTTGACAAATACATAGCTTGGGGGTTAGAAGCAAAATGAAAAGAAATCTGTCAGACGAGGTGGCACATGCCTGTAATCCCAGTCCTTGGAGGTAGAACACCCCTGGGTTTGATCCCCAGTACCCAAAACCAACCAAACTAAAACGTTAAATAACCCAGTGGTGGTGGTGGTAGTGGTGGTGGTAGTGGAAGAGGAGGAGGAGAAGGAGGAGGAGGAGGAGGAGGAGGAGGAGGAGGAGGAGGTGGTCTGAGTTCCTTTGGGAGTGTCCAGACCCAGATCCACTCTGGGGAATAACTTCCCTATTTCCCAGCTGGTTGCTGAAGTTCTGACATCCTGTGGCAGGGATGACACTAGTGCAGGGACATGCACTCTCCTTGCTCACCACCTCCCCTGCTGCCAAGGAGTCTCCTCTGTGGCTCAGCAGGGCAATGAGGTGAGCCCGGGAGAGGTGGAGAGCCGGGCGTGGTGGCACACGCTTGTAATCCCAGTACTTGGGAGGCTGAGGCAGAAGGATTGCAGGTTTGCGGCCAGCCTCAGCTACTTAATGAGACCTGTTTCAAACTAAAAAATAAAATAGAGCTGGGGGTCTAGCTCAGAGGTACAGTGCCCCTGTGTTCAATCCCCAGTAACACACACACACACACACACACACACACACACACACACACGCACACACACACGAGGCAGGGGCAGCCGGGAGCCCGTGGGACATGAAGTTTGGGAGAGAATAGGGAAGAAGGGCACAGAGCTATGAGAGGAACTCAGTGAAGGGCATTTTAAAATGTTACTGTGTCGCCTGCGGTGTGTCTCCTTTGTTCTTCTGAGACTTTCCAAAAATCTGCCTTGCTTGCTCACACTGTCACAGAAGTGGGTGTGTTCTGGGGACAGGTAATACTAAGCCTTAAGGTGTCTCCAAATGAAGGCAGGGCCAGTTGTGGATGAAGAACCAGCCACACGGAGAAGCACAATAAAATCTGCCCCAAGATGAAAATGTTTAAAGCAAGGCCCTGGGCAGGGGGCCGGCAGGAACCCGTCCACCAACTCAAAACTGGAGCACTGGATTGAGAGTCAGAGTCTGTATGGAAGGGTAGGTTCTGACACTGACTAGCCACTGAACAGTTCATGTCCTGCCTGTAAGTCTCGGTGTCCTCCCTTGGCAAATGAAGTCACTTGATCCTGAGGAACTAGAGGAGCAAAGGAAAAGCATGGGACAAGGGGTCCTGGGCTGTAGAAATAGGGAGGAGGCATGACTGTGCATTTCAGACATGGCAGCCACACAGTGACTGCCAGGGCTGAGACGCCTCACTTTCTCTGTCAGTGTGCAGGTGCCCTTCATATAATAGTCGTGGGCTTTGCCTGAGGGACAAGGCTTACCTAGGGATAGAGTGAAAAAGATAATCCCAAAGTGGAGGGCAGCCTGGCATGGTGGTGCATGCTTGTAACCCAGCTATTCAGGAGGCTGAGACAGGAGAACCCCAATTTCAAGGCTAGCCTGGGCAACTTAGTGAGACCCTGTCTCAAATAAAACAAAAAGGGCTCAGTGGTAGATGGGTCGCCTAGCATGTAGATGGGTCGCCTAGCATGTGTGAAGCCCTGCTAATCCCCAGCACTGAAAGAAGAGAGAAAGAGAGAAAGAAAAAGAAATGAAAAAAAGGAAAGGCGGGGACCAGGGAGTCAGCATCTGCCGCTTGGGTGCAGCACCCATTGCCTCCCCCAGAGCAGAAGTTCCGTCATGAGTCCTCTCAAAGGGCTCTGAACACTATCTCACTCTAACTTCCACTTCTTTTAAAGAAACAACCCCTGGGAACTCTGCCTCCCTCTTGGGAGGTGGTCCAGAGGCTGCTCCCCAAGAAGCCTCCAGTCTTTGGTTTTGCTGAGAGGGGGACACCGGGACTCCAAGGAGGGACTGAGCAATGGTCCGAGTGTCCCCCATGCACAGCCGAGCCTCTCTTCCAGATGGGAGCTGGGTGAGTACTGTAAAATGTTAACTGGAAACCTCTCTCCCCAAAACGTTAGCTGCCCACGGGCCTCTAACTGACCCCAGCTGTGGGGCTGAGCTAGCTGGTTTCTCTAGGCTTTTCTTTGTGTGTTGGTTCATGGGGCTGTTTCAGTAAAGTTGAAGAAAGAGAAAAAAACAAAAACAATGAGACAGAGGAAAAAGACAAGGAGGACACAGTGGAGCAGAGGAGGAGACAGGTCATCTGCTCTCGCAGGGTATTGAACTTGAAGCCCGAGGGGGTTCTCGACCTTGGCGGGATCGCGGATCTCAGAGCTCACCAACGCTAGCAGCAGATTTGTGCGTGTTTGTTTTCATTTTTCCTAAGAGCTCTCTCGCCTCACACCTCTGCTCTCGGTCCTGAACCCTAGGTCCTGGCCCTCAGAGCTTCTCTGTCTAGGCTGCCTTCCCCCGTCCCCATTTCCTTGGCATTGATGCTTCAGAGCTGGAATGGCAACCACCCTCCTCCCCCAGGGTGGCCAAGATATCGAGGGGTCTGGAAAACACTGCATATTTCGGAAACACCTTCTCCCCCACTCTTGGGTCTCAACCTCCATGACCTCCAAGAGGCATTTCATATAGGTATGCTGCTCCAGGGACCTCCTTACTCCACCTTAATTCCCCTCTGATCCCTTGATAATTCTCATAACCTGAAATTCTGTCTGTGTTCCCTGTGCCTGTGATCTCCTCCCCCAGATAGCCAGGCAATGCCTGGATTTGCTTCTTTCTTGCTTCCAAGTCTTTGCTCAACTCTTTCTCCGAGAAGCCCACCATGATCAGCCTATTTAAAATTATAACACATACCTTAAGCTCCAGTACCTGATACCTCTTAACTCCTGATACCCTTGACCTTGCTTTATCTTTCCTTTCTTCATAATATTCAATATCTTTTAACAAACTAAATGATTGATTGATTGATTTTTAATGCTTCTATAATGTGGGTCTCCTCCTGCTAGGACTTAAGCACGTGAGAGCAGGCTCGTTGTTTCTGTTCACTTATATCTGCAGTGCCCATTACAGGGCCGGGTACACGAGAAACATTCAGGGCACACTTAGTGAGTGCGTGAAATGAGTGAATGAACAAAGTCATGCTGGTTGTGACTCTGCCACTTACTAGTAACAAATTACTAACAAGCTACTTAACGTATCTGTGCCTGTGTCGCTCAAGGGAAATACTGGGAATAATATTAGTTCCTACTTCATATAGATTTGTCAGGGGGTTAATGGGATGGCACTTGGGAAGCACTCAGAACAAGGCCCTAGCCATGTTGGTGCTCACTGTTTATAGATGAGGAGTTGAGGGGAGGACCCCACAGGGAGCCTTGGTTCTCTAAAGCTCCTATGTGACACCCAGCCTCATAGTCAGCCTGGGCTCTAAGCTTCCCCAAACACAGTGGCCTCCACTTGATACAGCACTGCAGGTGTCAGCTTGGGCCAGAGGAGTCACATCTATCCTCACTCCAGGACCTGCACCAATCCTAGTGCTTTCTGGGAGATGGGAGTTTACAGAGACTTTTATCTTTTTAATTAGATTTGGGCCAATAGGCAGGACCAAGTGGGCTAAGGGGTGGAGATCACTCAGGGTCACACCAACTAAGGGATGGAAAATCCCCAGGTGATCTCTGAAAAAAGCAAGGAGCCCAGCAAGTCCCACACCCTGGTTGAAATTGATCCAGTGTAGGATTAAACTTGCCTTGTTCTCAAAGAGTTTCCCAATTTGCTATCCTGGGACAGAACAATTGGCCAGGATTTTAGACACCCGGGTAAACAGTGGTATGCGCAAAAGGATTTGCAAAGAGAGATTAAGTGACTTGTCTTGGAGGCAGATTTGCAAATAACATGCTTTATTTGCAAATAAAGTCTTTTCTTGGAATGAGTTGGATTTATTGGTAGAATGACTGTTGAATGAGCAATTTTGTTCATAGGGCAGCTGAAGCCAGAGAAGGGACACTGGTCTAGGAGCTCTGTGGTTTCTATCTCCAGCTTATATAGTAGGCAGTTTTATGAACTCAAGGAAGCCCCTCTCTACTTTGTACCCCAGTTTTCACACGGGTTGACCAGATGACCGCTAGTGGCTTCTATGGCGAATGCCTTCCACTTGCTGGGAGTTTACCAGGCACCAGGTACCATATTGAGCACCACGTGGCGCTAAGCACATATTATCTCACTGACTTAGGTTAGGCATTGTTAACACCACTTTTGTATGTAAGGAAACTGAGGCTCAGAGAGATTAAGTGACTTGTCCTGGAGGCAGATCCAGGACCTGAATCTAAGTATGTGCTATGCAGTCGTCCCTGATACCTTTAATTCAATTCACTATGAATTCCAGTTATTAGTCATGCTATGCACCAGGCTATATGATATTCTACATGCAAACTTTGTGGAATTGCAGAATCTTCAGGTCTGCAACAAAGAAAATCATCCTGCCTCCTCTCTCTACCCTTGAGCCAGGTCCACAGTCCCTGGAAACGTCCCATTCAGACCCTCCATGAACTGAAGTAGCCCTGAGTCAACCCACAGACTGGACAACGATACTGCATGTGGTTTCGTGCATCCGGAGGGCATCAAAACTCTGACCTCAAAGCTCCCCCTGAGGATAGACTCTCTACTCTAAGTAGACCCTGGCCTGATCCAGGTTTCTTCCCACTCTGTCAGGGGGCCCGGCTCTTATCTGCAGGGGACAAAGTCTCTGAGTCTGGGGCAGTCGTTGAGAGCTGCAATAACTGGGTTCTGGGTGCCTAAATTCTAGTCTTTTGTAATACCGACTTCCCAGTTTCATCAGATTATTGCTGTACCTGGGGTCTTATCCTTGAGTTGGCAAGGATAAGACCTGTTCTACCCTTGCCTCCCTCACCATGGGGTTTGAGCAGTGATCCCAAACTCCTTCCTGGGTACCATCTGACTTATTTTAACAGATGAGGAAACCAGAAACAGCATGCGTCTTGGCCAAAGTCACACAACAGGGCTGTAATAAAGCTAGAATCTCTCGACTCCGAGTTTGAATCCTCTGGTTCAGCTTCCCAAAGTGAGATGATTTTATAAATTAACCTCAAATCACATAATAACAACATTATTATCAGTTCTCTATCAACCTCCCTGATTACCTCAAGGAGACTTAGCCTGGTGCTAAGATGTCTTCAAGACCTCCCCCACGCTCCCCCAGCTCCCCTTCTTTTTTTTTTTTTTTTTTT
>PVJS01015638.1:0-38615 GCA_004027185.1 Glis glis | reverse complement strand
AACCCGGATCCTCCGGTCTCCGCCTCCCAAAGTACTGGGATTACAAGCGTGCGCCACCACGCCCGGCTCGCACCCAGCTTCTTGAGATCTTTGAAAGAAGCTAGAAGGCTTTCTGCCAAGTAGCTTCAGCCTGTAACTCCAGACTCCAATGATGGAGGCGGGGTACTCACGTAGACTGTATGTGTTGAACCCCATGTGAATCTGCCATCTGTCACTTGTCAACTGGGGTCACTTAACTATCTCCCTTAACCTCAGATTTCCTGTTGGACTGGGTTAGTAACAGTAAGTACTTCATGAGGTTATTATGGTGACTCAGTGAGAAAATCCATGTGAAACCATCACCCCACTCCTGACGCATCTTCCTTTTCTGTCTAGATCCACTCCTAGAATTGGTTCTTGGTTCCACTTTCATTACTTAGTAACATTTTCTCTCTTTCAGCCTAATTCTTGGTTACTTTGGAAACCTTCTAATTTTATCTGATTTTTTTGTGAAATTAAAGGCAACTTTTTAAATCTGAAACCTTTAGGAGGGCAGTTTAGGTCAAGCTCTTAGCAGATACACTTTTCAAAAGATCAAACAGTCTGCCATGTGCTCATCTATGTATAGACCTGCACTGAAGTGCACCTACTCCTGCCCGGTTTCAGATGAATCGGTAGCTAATTTGAGGTCCAGCTTCAAATGCAGTTGTTCAGAATTCCTTAGAAAACTTAACTTGTGCAAATATTAAGACAAAATTAAAAAAGATACAGGCAAAAAGTCTGTGTTTGTTATGTAATTCAATCTGGATAATTTATGTTACACCCTGATTCTCCAAGGTGATTATTCAAAAAAGATGATCTCTTGCTGTTAGGATTATTTGTAGTGTATATAAAGTAGTGAGCTTTAACTTTTGCTAATGGGGGTTGGAAAACAAAATTTTGTGATTTTCAAGAGTTTTTTGATCAGTGTTCTTTAAGGATATTTTTACCTGTTATTTTTATTTTTGATCAGTTTTATTAGGATATAGTTTACATATAACAAAATACACATTTCAGTGAGTCATGACCAATGTATAATTGTGTAACCATCACTCATAAAATATTAGCATTCTGTATTCCTGTTTCACTTTTTTAAACAGTATTTACTATACATGTTTCTTATTAGCACTAACAAATTTTCATCACTCTCATTATTTGTTGTGGTATTATTTTCAATGAGAACAGAGTTTGGTCCCCAGCAGCTCATCTCTGGACTTGCCATAGATGTTCTCCAGGCATTTCTAGCCACCATAGCTTGTTGCCCTATTTCTTTATGGCCCATGTACCACTCTTGACTGGAGACAGACACATTTCAGCTCAACCCTGACAGTTCACCCTGGGCCCATTTGTTTCTCGTTTCCACTAATGTGGCTTGGACCATTCTTTGTGTTACTCTCATCTATTGTGTACTTAGATATGGTATGCTGTTTGTTTTCCCTCATTAATCTCTCTGAAGTTCCTCACAATTTCTGGTCCATGGAAAGCTCCCTATCTATATTTTGTATTTCAGCTACTGATTCCTCTAAAACATGCTTTGTATAGGTTGTATGGTTTGAAGGGAAGATAGATTGGAGTTTGCGCCCACTATGCCATCTGGAAACCAATAGTTACATAATATTCTGCCTATATTTTCCCCAAATCATCGCATCAGAAAACAGAGTAAGACAAGCTTTTGTGTATGTTCTTGGCACTCTTGTGAGACAGGTTAGGGAGCCGTAGGGTGATTGAGCCACGGACTATTCCTAGCATCCTAGCCTCCTCGCCTCTTCTTTTCCTCACTGTGCCTCTGTTCAGTGATGCCCTCCCTCTTCATGTTGCCATGCACTGGTCTGGCCCTCTCTCACTGTTCTCAGTGTTGACATGAAGGTTGGAAAAGTTGCATTCTGTTAAGTTGAATTGTAGTTCAAGCATTATGGATAAAGTTTCTTTGACCAACTATAACCCTTCTCAAAAGACTTCAATTTGCAATATATTAATGGGTAATGTGACATTTCAATACATGTATATTCTGTATAATGTTTAAATCAAGCTGGACATATCTATCTTATCAAACATCATTTCTTTATAGTAAAAACTTTCAAATTCCCCTTTATTTGTGGTTCTGGGGAATTAACCCAGGGGTACCTCCAAGCTACACCCCTAGCCATATTTTTTTTATTTTGAAACAGGGTCTCACTAAGTTGCAGAGGCCTCACTAAGTAATTGAGGCTGGCCACAAACCTGTGATCCTCCTATCTCAGCCTCCCAAGTACTGGGATTACAGGTGTGCGCCACCATGCCCAGCTTTTTTTTTATAATTTTGAAACAGGGTCTCCCTAAGTTACTGCATGCTGGCCTTGAACCTTCGATTCTCCTGTCTCAGCTTCCCAGAATTTTTGAAATAATACAGCACATTATTGTTATGTATAATCACCCTACTGTGCACAACAGAACTTCTTGCTTCTTTCTGATTGTAACTTAGTGCCCATTGATAAAAAATTAGCACTGATTATTGTTCATTGTATATGAAATATTGTGTACAGTATTAAAAATAATGAAACGTGTCTCATCATGTAACAGTAGCTGAAGTTCCTTTCCTTTTTTAATTTACATTGTGATTTTTTGTGGGGGGATGAAGGAAATTAGATCAATTTAACTTCTTTATAGATTTTGCCAATATATAAATAAATCACACTGGAACTTTTTGTCTGCCTCTAGCCATCTTTTAATATGTGTAAGGCCAAGGAGGGACCAGGGTAGGAAATTAAATCTAGAAATTCTGGGTGATCTTGGCTCCAAGTCACAATGTAAGGTAGATTTTTCAGTGAAGGGCTCTTAACAGTGAGCCCTTGTGCTTTCATATCACTGTGAATACAGAGTTGAAAGGTGTGTGCTCTTGTCACTCTGACCAAAACACCTGACAGTAGCAACTTAAAGGAGGGAGGATTGATTTTGGCTCCTGGTTTCAATCTGTGGTCAGCCAGCTCCATTGCTCTGGGCCTGAGGTGAGGCAGAACATCATGGCAGAAGGACCTGGTGGGGGAAAGCTGCTCAGCTCATGGCAGCTGGGAGGCAGAGAAAGAGAGGAGGAGGCCGGGGGGGGGGGAGGAGAAGAGAGAGAGAGAGAGAGAGAGAGAGAGAAATGGGGTGGGGGGTTCAGGAGAAGATAAACCCTTCCAGGGCATGCCCCCAGTAACCTACTTCTTCCAACTAGGTGCCACCTCCCAATAGTCTCTTCAGCCATCAGTCCATTTCATGGACTAATCCACTGATGAGGTCATAGCACTCACCATCCAATCATTGTCTAAAAGCCCCACTCTGAACCTTGCTGTACTGGGAACCATACTTTCAACTCGAGACTTTGAGGGACATTCCAGATCCAAACCATAACAGTCTGTTTAGAAATTCCCTTATTTTTTGTTATTTTGTTAATCGGATTGTAGTAACTAATAGTGCAACTGATTGGGAAATCCAAGAGAGAAAGCACTGTGCTTTGGTAACTTGAAGAGCTATTTGATATAGAGTCAGATCCTTAGACTGAAATCAGAATATTGTAGTTATGCAGGCATATCCATGTTCATAGCAGCACAATTCGCAATAGCCAAATTATGGAACCAACCTAGGTGTCTATCAACAGATGAATGGATTACAAAATTGTGCGATATACACACAATGGAATTCTACTCAGCAATAAAGAGCAAAATTATGTCATTTGCAGGAAAATGGATGGACCTGGAGAACATTATGTTAAGTGAGATTAGCCAGTCACAGAAAGTGAAGGGTCAAATGTTTTCTCTCATATGTGGAAGCTAGGGAATAATTGGGATATGAGGGACTTTAGATAATGGAGAAGAAACTCCAGTGGAGCAAGGGAAGGAAAGACTTTCATTGACATTATGTACATATGTGAGAATATCAGTGTCAATCTCAATATCTGGTATGGGGAAGGAGAGGATGGGGAAGGAGTTGGGGGAATGCTCACCAAGTGCTGTGAACATGGATGTCACTATCACTATGAACTGTATTATGATGTGAGATTATGAAATACCATTAAAGTATAAAAATATCTGATCCTTAAAAATAGTATGTAGGTAGGAGCCTTACTCTTTCCCTGTTCCTCTCAACAACACTTTCGTGTCATTTCGTAGAGTGAAATTTTATAAACCCAGCATGGATCTTAACAATTATCTAACAGTAATTTATAGGTTAAAAAATAGAGACCCAGAGAGGTAAATTAACTGGCCTAAGTGCACATACATAGTAGAGATAGGTATTTTCACCTTGGTCTCCCAGCATTTTTCTGATATGTTTGGAAAACATTTTGTCTCAATTATATATAACAGTTATTTCTACAAATCTGCTTCAGAAAGCTAAAAACCTCTCTTTAAACTTTTGTTGGTTTTCAAATAATGTCATGTGTATGTATGAACATATCGCTACTCATTGTCATGTATGAGGAGGAAGGAGGGTAGGGAAGGGAGGTATGGGGAAGGAAACATTAAATAATGTAATGTGCATATATTAGCATATCACTATGAGTCTCACTATCAGGTACAATTACAATGCACCAATAAAAAATTAATAAAAATATTTTCGTCGGTCTTGTATAGCTGAAGTTTAGTCAGGACTTTTTCAGCTGCCTTTACAATTGTTCCTCTGGGGGAGGGAAACTGTTGTTATCTCTCCTTATCCTAGATTTATAGCCAAAGCTGCTATAGCAAAATACATATTAACAAGAGAAAATCATACAGATGTATTTAACATAAGTTTTATGTGACACAGAAGCCTTCATAAGGAAATGAAGACCTGAATAAGTAGTTAAATGGGTATTTTTATGTTAGGTTTGGTGTAAGAGCACACAGGCATGGGCAAAGGAGATAGGGTCTGATGGTAACAAACTGGGGAACTTAGCATGGCCTTTTGTTCAGATTCTTCTCTGTGACCTTCTTCCTTCTGGGATGAAGAGGCACTTCTCACATGAGGTTCTTCTGACCTGCTTCAGAGAAGGTCAGAAAAGTCTTTCCAAGTTTTTTGCCGGCTTCAGAGCAGAAGGAAGGCCAGAGAAAGCTTCCTGCTTCTGTTTTCAGAATCCAAGGTGGCATATTTTGGGGTAGTGTGTCCTGGACCCTGTTGTTCCTCTTTTCTGTTTTCTTGCATGTTCACTGACCATCCTGATAGGGAATATAGCAATTTCTTTATTCTGTCAGCAATAGAATTAGGGATTGAAGGCTGAGGAAAGTTACCATGCATGGAACTATTTTAATCTCACACACACGGAAAAAAATATGGGCATTGGATTTGTCCATTGGGTAATTTACTGCTAAATTTTAAATTTTATTTGATGAATGCAATACAGTGGAGGGATTTGGGTTTTGTTTAAAAAAAAGAACTAAATGTTGAACACTAAAAAAAATAAATAGAATGACTTTAGTACATTAAAAAAATAAATACAGATAGCTATTTTCTGAAAAACAATTACTTCATTTTTGTTGGTTTATTTTTACTGATGGGAACAAGGGAAGGGAGCAATGTATATTTGCTTTCTAACTAATATTGAATCTGTATTTTTTGAATTTTACTTAAATATGGCATTTGTGAAATAAATTCCAAACCTATCATTACTAATCTTGTTCATTTTTGTGCAACAGGATAGACATGATTCAGTTGATGCTGAAAGTATTTGTCATGTGTGGCACATGAATATAGAAGCCCTTCCAGAATGGATAAACTGCCTGATACAAAAAGTAAGCTTCTTAGCTTCTGAGTAAGATTGGGACTATACAGCCGTAAGAACATTATTGTCCTCATTTTAAAGCTGTTTTTTAGATGCATTGTTTTAAGACTTGTGAAATGCCGCGCTTCTCTTGAATGCACCTACTGGCTTCTTCACAAGTATCAGCGCACTCCAGGGACTTTTCTGTCTCAGACTTGGCACTTGGTATTTTCCTTCCTCTGGATGTTCTTTCCACAGGTACTCATTTGGTTTGCTCCCTCGTTTCCCAAGTTCTTTATTTTCAATGAGACATCGCCTAGCTAACTTATCAACTGTCCCTCCCCCTTTCTTCTTCTTCACACTTCTCCATTCTCTGCTTTATATAACCATCTTTATAGACTCAGGTACACTGAAAGTAATACATATTACTTATTTATAAATATATACAAGTGAATATATGAGATATATATGTGTATATAATTATATATACTCACATATATACACATTTACCTCCACACACATATAGCTTACTTACTTGTTAATTGCCTTGCTCCCCCAAAAGAATACAAGCTCCATGAAGTCAGAGATTTTTACATTTTGGTCATTACTCTGTCTTCAGCCCTTAGAATAGTACGTGTTAAATAATGAAATATCTTG
Source organism: Glis glis (assembly GCA_004027185.1). Lineage (NCBI taxonomy): Eukaryota > Metazoa > Chordata > Mammalia > Rodentia > Gliridae > Glis > Glis glis. The sequence continues at coordinate 32,248 of PVJS01015638.1, read as the reverse complement.
CATGTATCATTCATGTAAACACTGATGCACACATATACACACACATAAAATAAACTGGATAATTAGTGACTCATTAGTATAATCAAAATGAAAATACTAGACTTTAAAGGATCCTTGACGAAATTAAAGAGCAAGTGCTCACCTTGTGAATAGTATGGTATAGTTGTTTTTCACATTGCTAAATACCTGTCTTAGAAAAGTATAAGTATTATGATGTTTGGAAAAACACAATTACATTTCTCCACTGAGTAATTTACTTATTTTTAAAAATTCCGTAGTTATCCTTTATATACGTTGTTACATTGCATGATTTCCTGGAAGAATGCCAATGCACTACTTTTAAGTGTCCTGAACTTTACAAAATATATTAGGACACCACAGATGTTCCACTATCTTCATTGAAAGGATAATTTTAAGCCAGTTCATTATTAATTTTTAAACTGATTATAGAAAATGCACTATCTGATGTATGTAATCAATATCTTTTGGTTGTATGTAAAAAGCCAGGAAGAGCTTTATTCTGTTGGTTGGGTAATGTTCCCTCCCCCAGTGCTTGGTATGCAAGAAGTGTATCAAAACAGACACTTTTCTGTGTAATTTTACTTGCAAATTAAGCTCTGTAGACTGATTTGCTTCCTGGTTCCATAGAGCATTTTTCTTTTCATTAGTTTACACTGTATCCAAATTCAACCTATTGTTTAAGAGACTCTCTTTTGGAATTCTTAGGAGTATTGTTTGGATGGGCATGATTTGCAATATGTTACCATTCTAGAACTTTGTAACTGCTTATCTCATTTTATTGGAAGGCTCGTTTCCATTTGCTGTTCTGTCTACTAATCAGAAAACAGAAAGCTAGCCTTTTCTGTAGCATAGAAAACTTTCATGTGGTTGGCTTTTTTTTCTTTTTTTTTTAAACTCACATTCTCTTTGGTCACTTTACAATGAAAGCATTGTCTTTATTTTCCTTTATTACCTGTAGGCCCAGTGGACAGTTGGAAAACTGAATTGCCCTTTCTGTGGGGCCCGTTTAGGGGGCTTTAATTTTGTCAGCACTCCAAAATGTTCCTGTGGCCAGCCTGCAGCTGTACATCTCTCCAAAAGCCGGACTGATTATCAACCAACACAGGCAGGCGGACTAATGAGACCATCGCTGAAATACTTGTCACATCCTAGAGTTCAGTCAGGTTGTGACAAGGAAACTCTGCTGACAGGTGGTGGCTCCAAAAGCAGAAATCACAGGCTTTTAAACATGGCCCAAAATAATAATGGCCTTGGAAGATTAACAGAAGCACTCTGCCTGGAGGTGCGATCAACGTATTTTGAGATGAAGAACGAACGATTGCTCTTCAAAACATCGGATCCAAAATACCAGCTTTTTGTTCCCCAGCTTATGACTGGCAGATGCGCTACAAGAGCTTTTCATAGAAAATCACATAGTTTGGATCTGAACATCAATGAGAAACTGACTTTATTACCCACTTTGTATGAAATCCATAGTAAGGCCACCGCCTATCCCAGGCTAAATGAAACACAGCCTATTGACCTTGCGGGTGTGCCTTTACAGTCTAGTAAAAATAGCTGTTCCTTTCAGAATCCATCCAGCTTTGATCCTAATATGCTGCTGCAAAGACTTTCAGTGGCTCCCCGTGAGACCCAGACACAAAGAGGAGGCGAATTTCAGTGTGGTCTAGAAGCTTCTTCCGTGTACTCTGACCATGCTAATACCAACAACCTGACTTTCCTGATGGACCTGCCCTCAGCCAGCAGGAGCATGCTGGAGGCCTCTGACCAAGAAGAGCACCTCTCCGCTCTGGACTTCCTACGCTCTGCGAGTTTCTCCTTGGGCACCATTCATCAGAGGCTGAATAAGAGAGAAAGGAGCAAGTTGAGGAATCTAAGAAGGAAACAACGAAGGCATGAAAGATGGCTACAGAAGCAGGTAATTTTAAAAATAAGAGTTTACTATAACTTCTGTACCTGAAGTATTGGGGCTTGGGGAGCAAAGCTAACTTTGAATACCTGTGTTTAAAAAAAGAAAACCTTGGTTTTAATTTTTGAAATAACATTTCTCTCTAGGTACACTTAATAATCATGCAGCCCTATTGTAATTGAGATATATAACCTTGTTCTGTGTTTCACCTATGTTTAGAAAAAGCAGTTTTCTCCAGTTCTGCTTGTATTTTAGAGGAACATTAGTCTGATGATATTGAGAATGGATTTTTTTGTCACAAACATTTTAAATTGATTATGTGTTAGGTAGGATTGTTTTGCAGTGATTTTATTTTAGGTTAAGTTGGAAAAATGTTTTTCTAAATTAAATTAGATAAAAAATTTCATTCACTTTTCATTATACTTATTTTAAATGGATGTTTTAAAACACTATTTATATGTTCACATGATCCAGATATAATTAATTGTACTAAATTGTGAAAATTATCTAAAGGGTAATTTACCTTTGCTGTAATTTTGTAGGCGAGTTTGCTTCTCTATGATTTGAACTACTTGTGTGCCCCATCGTAGTGTGCTGCAGGGTCTGATGTATGAAAGGACTTAGTAATAAATGTGAGCTGCTGTGGAAAACAAAGCCAATGAATGAAGTGCTGTGAAAATTTGGAAGTTTGAAATTTTTCAAATTTCTAAATTTGGAAAATTTGGAAGTTCTTTATAAACTTTTTTTTGCAAATTGGCTTTGTTATTTGCTATTATTAATAGAGGGTAATTCTTATTGGTGTGTTGAATATTAACAATGCTCACAGAGCTAAAATATAGAAAACTGTAACTTCATATAATAGTTCATTCTTTTAAAGACAGTTAAGTGAACTCATTATGGCTTATGATCCTTGTCATAGACTCAATAAAATAAAATTACTGCAATGAATGCTTCAGTTGGATTCGGTGGTTTATTCATCTTTCAACTACATAATATAATTATAATTATAGATAATTGTATATTATATTTTTGACTGGTCGCTAATGAGAGCATTTCAGTTTGGTTTATTTGTAAATGATAATAAGGTGATATTAAGGTATACTTTATTAAATGTAAAATGAATATATTTATCATCATTACAATGTACTACATAGTATAATTTATTGAGGCTGTAAAATTAAACATGTTTATTGAGAATTTGACTTATACCTAGATAAATTGGAGGTGATCATACATTAAATGAATATTCAGAAAGAATACTTTAAAAACAATTAATGTGGAGAGCTCTGAAATAATTCACTAGCAAATAGGAATTTAAAAGAAGCATGAAAATTATATTTACTCTATATGTTAATGTGTACAAATAACATGTTTACAATTTTAAAAATGTGTTTATAGCTGGGTGTAATCCCAGTACTTGGGAGACTGAGACAGGAGGATTGCAGGTTTGCAGCCAGCCTCAGATACTTAGTGAGGCCATCCACAACTTAGTGAGACCCTATTTCAGAATAAAATAGGGCTGGGGGTGTAACTTGGAGATAGAATGCCCCTGGGTTCCATCCCCAGTACAAAAAAAAAATGTGTTTATTTCTTGGGTTAGGTACTTCTGAAATCTCAGCTATATTATTAATCATTTAGCAGAATAGAAATGTTCTATGTTGCACAGTATAGAGCAAATTTAAGTTTTGTTTTATATAGATGAAGTTATTTTTATTCATTCACACACATATGATTTGACCAATCTGCTTAGCTAATTGATCAGAATTAATAAGTCTTAGACATTGGATAGGTCCGTGTATGGAATGACATGGCAGAATCCTAATAGACATGGGACAGGTCCGTGTAGGGAATGACATGCAGAATCCTAATAGTTTTGATTGATTGCACAGAAGATATAGGCAAACAAATACTCAATGTCTCTAGCAGAAAATTTAAAAGAGTAGAGCAACGTAAAAATGTTGTGAGTTGGTGATATGAGTATACACCATTGTTAGAGCCAGAAAGAATAATCATTTTTTAAAAGTCAATTATGATAAGCCGGGGTGGTGGTGCACTCCTGTAATCCCAGTACTTGGGAGACTGATATAGGAGGATCAAAGGTTCAAAGCCAGCCTCAGCAACTTAGTGAGGCCCTCAGCAACTTAGTGAGACCCTGTTTCAAAATAAAAAAATAAATAAATAAAATAGAGCTAGGGGTGTAGCTCAGGTAGGATGCCCTGGGTTCAATCCCAGTGCAAAAAAAAAAAAAAGTCAATCATGCTAACTCAAGCAAAAAGACAAATCTTAGCAAGAGTTAATATATGAGATAAATTAATGGCGTAATTATTCAGTTTATTCCATGTTTAATAAAGATTAATTAATTCTATAAACATTTATCAAATCCGTTTGTCATACCATGCCTTTGGGTGATAATGAGTTCAGTGAGGAATATAAGCATACAAGATAGAAAGTACTATTTACTATTATTAACATTAAAAAAAATTCACATATTAATTGAAGCAAAAATTGTACATATTTTGGGTACCATGTGATTTTTGATACATTTAACTACTATCACATAAGGGCAAGCATATCTGTCTCAAACATTATTTTATTGTGATGAAAATGTTCAATATCTTTCCACTTTTTTTTGAAATATACGTGCATGATTATCTATAGTCACCCTATTGTGCAATATAACACCAGAACTTATTTCTCCTATCTAACTGTAACTTAGTACCCATTGGCCAACTTTTCTTCATCACTCCCCATCCTACCCTCCCCAGCCTCCAGTGACAACTGTTCTATTCCCAACTTCTAAAATCAACATTTTTAGCATGTAGGTGAGATCATGTGGTATTTGTCTTTCTGTGCCTGGCTTATTTAACGTTATTTAATGACCTCCAGTTTCAACCATGTTGTCACAAATGACGGGATTTCATCCTTTTTTGGGGGGGTTTCTGGGGATTGAACCTAGAGGCATTCTTCTACCTCTGAGCTAGACCACCAGCCCTATGTTTTTTTTTTTTTTTTTTTTGAAACAGTGTCTCACTAAGTTGTCAAGAGTCTTGCTAAGTTGCTGAGGCTGGCCTTGAACATGTGATCCTCTTCCCTCAGCCTCTTAAATACTGCGATTACAGGCATGTATCATCACGCCCAACAGGATTTCATCCATTTTGTGGCCAAATAGAATGCCATTGTGTGTATACACTGCATTTTCTTTATCCATTCATCCACTTAAGGACAGTTAAGTTGTTTCTATTTCTAGACTATTGTGAATAGTACTGCAATAAACATGGGAGTTCAGATGTGTCTTCAACATAACTGATTGCATTTCCTTTGGATATATACCAACTAGTGGAATAGCTGGATCACATGGTAGTTCTATTTTTTTTTTTGAGAAACCCACATACTGTTTTCTATAATGGCTGTACTACTTTACATTTCCATACATGGTATGTAAGGATTCCCTTTTCTCCATTTCCTCACCCACACTTAATATTTTTATTTTGTCTGTTTGATAGTAGCCATTCTCACAGGTATGAGGTGATATCTCATTGTGATTTTGATGTGCATTTCCCTGATGATTGGGAATATTGAGCATTTTTCATATACCTATTGGCCATTTGTATGTCTTTTTTTGAGAAATGTCTATTTAGATCTGTTGTTGCCTATTTTTTAATCAGGTTGTTTTTTTATTTGTTTTGCTATTGAATTTTTGAAGTTCCTTATATATCCTGGATATCAATGCCTTGTCAGATATATAGATTGCAAATACTTTCTTCCATTTTGTAGGTTGTCTCTTTATTCTGTTGATTATTTCCTTTGTTGTGCAGAAACTTTTTTAGTTGGATGTAATCACATCTATTTATTGTGCTTTTGGGGTATTATCCAAAAACTCTTTGCCTATTCCAGTGTTCTGAAGTATTTTCTCCTTTCTTCTAGTAGTTTCATACTTTTAGGTCTTGAGTTTAAGTCTTTAATTCACTTTTTGTATATTTTTGTGTATGATGAGAAATAGGGGTCTAGTTTCATTCTTCTGTGTGCAAATTTACAATTTTTCTAGCGCCATTTATTGAAGAGACTGATCTTTCCCCAGTGTGTGTTCTTAGCATCTTTTTTGAAGATCACTTGGCTGTAGATGCATGGGTTTACTTCTTGACTTTTTATCCCATTGGTCTATGTGTCTTTTTATAACAATACCATGCTGTTTTGATTACTACAAAACCTTCTGGTGTATTTTGAAGTCAGGTGGCATAATGTCTCCTGTTTCACTCTGTTTGCTCAAGACTGCTTTGTCTGTTTGGTGTGTGTGTGTGTGTGTGTGTGTGTGTGTGTGTGTGTTTCCATATCAATTTCAGGATTGCTTCTTTTTCTGTGAAGAATGTCATTGGTAATTTGATAAGGATTGTCTTGTATCTATAGATAAGTTTGAGTAGTGTGGACATTTTAGTAACATCAGTTATTTCAATCCATGAACATAGGATATCTTTCCATTTTATTTGTTTTCTTCAATTTATTTTACCAACATTTTATAGTTTTCATGTAGAGATCATATTTATAATTTTTTAAGTTTCAAATAATTGGTTAGGAAATCTGGATTTCTATCACTTAACATTTTTAATGAATTAATGTGAAAGCTGGAAATCTTTCAGTGGCATATACCATGATAGAAAGTGTTAATGAAACTACGGAGTTATTTAAATTTTTAAAACTTAGAGATATAAATGATACTGATATTGAAGCAGAAACTATAGCCAGTTTTCAGTGTCTCTGTTTAGCAAAGCATCAGATTTGGGGAAAGATATAGTGCTGACCTGCATTTAAGCAGAAAACTTCTTTTTTATCCAGCATAATTTTTTTCATTATTATGTTACAATAAGGTTTCCTGATTCCTGGCATATAGCTCTTATGATTTAAACACATGTATAGGTCCACATATTGACCACCACAGTGGGGATATAGAACAGTCCCATTATCCCCCAAATTCCTTTGTAGTATATACCTTTAAAAGCATAGATTTGTCTATCCTTAATCCCTGAAAAACCACTGTTCTGTTCTCCTTTACTTTAGTTTTATCATAATAATGTTATAAAGTCGTGTAATGTTATAATAAAAATAGAATCAAGTCATGCATGGTGGCACACTCCTTTATTCCAGTACTTGGGAGACTAAGACAGGAGGATTGCAAGTTCAAAGCCAATGCCAGCAACTTAGTGAGACTCTGTTTCAAAATGAAAAATAAAAAGGGATGAGGGTGTAGCTCAGAGGTAGAATTCTATGATCCCCAGTACCAAGAAAAAATAAATGAATAACAAAATTATATAGTATGTAATCTTTTGCGACTGCCTGCCTTTTCTCAGCAAATTGCCCATGAGATTCATTGGAGCTGTTGCTTATATCTATAGGTTGTTCTTCTTTAATTTTTCAGTAGTGTTCTATGTATGAATGAACCATGGTTTATCTATTCAGCTATAGAAGAACAAGTAGATTATTCCAGGTTTGAGTATTTCAAATAGAGCTGTTACAAATATTCATGTACTTATTTTTGTGTGAATCTAAATTTTCATTTTTCTAGGGTAAATACTCAGGAGTTGGATTGCTGGATCATGTGGTAAGTATCTATTTAACTATATAAGAAGTTATCAAATTGTTTTCCAAAATGGCTGTACCATTTTGCAGTCTAAGAAGCAATGTATGAGATTTCTATTTGCTGTATATCCATGAAAGCAAATACATGGTATTCTCCATATTTTTTATTTTAGTCATTCAAATACTCTAGATATTTAGTTGTATCACAGTGGCTTTAATTTGCATTTCCCTACAGATGTTGAACATTTTTTTCTTATTTTTCTTTTTTTTAATTAGTGCATTGCAAACATACATCTTGAAGGATTTCAGGGTGGTTGATGTATACATGCACTCATCGGTCAATTAGCCCTCCCCAATTCCCACCCCCTGCCTCCCTCTCCCTCCTTCCCATTTGATATCTTTGTGTAAGTCCATCCTGTGCTTCAGTTTGTTTCCCTCTCCTTCCCTCCCGTCTCCCCCAGTTAGTTCACCTTCTTCACTCATCTGAGGTTTTCTCTCTTTGTCTGTGGTCCCTCCTATGCAGGGTCGTGGCTCATCATCCCCTGACCTCAGCACTGGGGTACTATGGGGTGGGGCTGGGGGCTCCCGCCTCCCCACATCCCCTGTGCCAGGGTGAGGGGTTCTCCTAGGGCGGGGCCAGGGGCTCACCCACCCCGCGTTCCCAGCGTCCGGGGGTCTTCGGGGGCGGGGCCCAGGGCTCTCCCGCCTCGCGTCCCCAGCACCAGGGTGTGGGGCCAAGGGCTCACTCGCCCCGTGTCCACAGTGCTGGGGGGAGGGGTTCTCTGGGGGCAGGGCCGAGGGCTCATCCGCCTCGCGTCCCCAGTGCTGGGTGGAGGGGTTCTCTGGGAGCGGGGCCAAGGGCTCACCCGCCCTGCATCCCCAGTGCCGGGGGGGTGTCTCCAGGGGCGGGGCTGGGGGCTCCCCTTCTCTGCATCTGCAGTGCCTGGGTGAAGGGTTCTCCGGGGTTGGGGCCGAGGGCTCAACCACCCTGAGTCTCCAGCGCTGGGGGGAGGGGCTCTCTGGGGGCGGGGCCAAGGGCTCGCCCACCCTGCATCCCCAGCGCCAGGGGTCTCCGTGGATGGGGCCAAGGGCTCACCCGCCCCACGTCTCCAGTGTCGGGTGTCTTTGGGGGCGGGGCCCAGGGCTCTCCTGCCCCGTGGGGGTCTCCAGGTGTGGGTCAAAGGGCTCACCTGCCCCGTGTCCCCAGTGCTAGGGGGAGGGGTTCTCCGGGGATGGGGCCGAGGGCTCATCTGCCCTGCATCCCCAGCACTGGGGGGAGGGGTTCTCTGGGAGCAGAGCCAAGGGCTCACCTGCCCTGTGTCCCCAGCACCAGGGTGAGGGGTTCCCTGGGGGTGGGGGCCGAGCGATCACCCACCCCGCATCCCCAGCACTGGGAGGGGGTGTCTCCAGGGGTGGGGCCAAGACTCACCCACGCCATGTCCTCAGTGCTGGGGGGAAGGGTTCTCCGGGGGTGGGGCCAAGGGCTCGCCCGCCCCACATCCCCCATGCCGGGGAGTTTCCGGGAGCAGGGCCAAGGGCTCACCCACCTCGTGTCCCCAGCACCGGGAGGAGGGGTTCTCCAGGGACAGGGCCAAGGGCTCGCCCACCCGCGTTGACAGCACCAGGAGGAGGGATTCTCTGGGGGCAGAGCCGAGCACTCACCCACCCCATATTCCCAGAGCTTGGGTTCTCCAGGGGTGGGGCCGAGGGCTCACCCATCCTGTGACCCCAGTGCTGGGGGGTCTTTGGAGGGCAGGGCCAAGGGCTCACCTGTTCCGCATCCCCACCACCAGGGTGAGGGTTTCCCTGGGGGTGGGGGCTGAGGGATCACCCGCCCCGCATCCCCAGCACCGGGAGGGGGTGTCTCCAGGGGCGAGGCCGAGTCTCAACCACCCCATGCCCCATGTCCTCAGTGCCGGGGGGAGGGTTTCTCTGGGGGCAGGACCAAGGGCTCATCCCTCTCGCATCCCCAGCACTGTGGGGAGGCAGTCTCTGGGGGCAGGGCCAAGGGTTCACTCACCCTGCATTCCCTGTTCTGGGGGAGGGGTTATCTGGGGGTAGGGTTGAGGGCTCACCCGCCCCGTGTACCAGCACTGGGGTTTTCCGGGGTTGGGGCTGAGGGCTCACTCGCCCCTTGTCCCGGCACTGGGGGTCTCCAGGGACGGGGCCGAGGGCTCACCTGCTCCATGTACCCAACACCGGGAGTCTCCAGGAGTGGGGCCGAAGGTTTGCCCACCCCGCATCCCCGGTGCGGGAGGGGGGTCTCTGGGGGCGGGGCCGGGGGCTGACCCGCCCGTGTTCTCTGTGTTGGGCCTCTGGGGAGGGGGCCATGTCTTGTCTACATATGTCTTCAGTTCTGGGGTGTTCCGGGATGGTGTTGGGCTGCTCATGGGGGACGTGGCTTACTGGCTTCTGTTCTCAGAGTTAGCCTGCTCCTGTATATAGCCACCTCTTCTTTGTCTCTGCTCATTGCACTTGTTGCAGGACCAGAGGCTCATGGCCCACCCCTTGAAATCATTGTCATTGTAGGTGCGGGTCTGGATTGATTTGGGCTTCATCATGTTCTGGAGTTGGCCGGTTTCAATGGTGGTCTATAGTCGCTGGTTTCGCAAGGATCTGCTGTCTCTTTGCGTTGGTCTCTGGGAGTTGTGGTGTAGGTGTGGCCCTGCATTTTCGTTGCTGAGCTGTTCCAGGGGGCCATGCTATGTTCATCCAGGTCTTCAGTGCTGTGGTATTCTGTGCCAGTGCTAGACTACTCCAGGGGGGCCATGTTTTACCTTCTCTTTTTATCTCAGTGTTGGGGTGCTCCTGTGCCTGACCGCCACATCCGTGTCTCTCCACATCACTTTCTTTGTGGGGGCTGAGGTTCACAACCCACCCTTTGCAGTCGCTGCCATTGTAGGTGTGGATTTTGTTCAACTTGGGCTTCATCATGGTCTAATGTCAACTGCTTTCGATGGTGGACTATAATCTTTGGTTTCACAAGAATCCGCTGTTTCTTTGCTGGAGGATTCTGGGGGCCGCGGTGCTGGAGTGGCTCAGCCAAGATGGCACCTTTGTCTCGGCTCTCCGCTTACCAGGTGAGATGCTTTGAGCTCCCTACCTCCCTCCGCTCCTTCCACTGACTCACAGTCCTCTGCACTTTGGCTGTCATTATTTTGTTGAGTTTTAGCTGTCCTGCTTTTCTTGTCAAGAAGCAGTCTTCCTGCCATCTGGGCTCTGACTCTTGGAGTGCCAGCGACACGCTGCCTCTCTCTTTCCCATCATCTCAGTTCTCCCCTGTAAGGCCTCTTTGGCTCTGGCCAGCTCCTGCTCCTTCTGTGCCAACTGGACCCTGAGCTCCGTGGCTGAGAGGACTTCAGCAGCCTTGCTGCCCTGAGACTCCTCCATGTCCTTGGACAGCATCTCCTTCATCTGCTTCCTGGAGCCAGGACACCTCTTCCCACAGGAGCACGAGCTGGCTGCAATTGCCATCTGCTGGAGCTGGGGGTGCCCCGACGCCGGGCGATCACTGAGCCTGCTGCATCTGCGCACAGCTCTTAGGCTGCAGGCCCGATGGTTGCGTGGGTCCCACCCAAATATATTTTTTAAAATGGTTGAAAGACCTCTGGGTGCCAGGGTGCGGGCAGGAGAGGGTGCTGGGGAGCAGTGAGCTGTCTCCATGCTGGGCTCAGCGGTGGCCAGCGCCCGGAGCTTTGTGGCCACAGCCACAGCAGCACCTTCCTCCTCATCCTCATCCCAGGCTCCAAGCTGGGACGCAGCTACCGCCCAGCCCCGCAGCCCTCCTCTCCTCCCTACTTTTCTTGTTAAGAGGCAGTCTTTCCGCCAGCCAAGTTCCAAGTTTCAGAGTGCTGGTAACATGCTTCCTTCTTTTATCTCACTCACCCGTGTTCTGTGGATCTGGTTTGATGTGGATTTCATCATAGTCCGATGTTGACTGCTTTCAATGGTGGACTATAATCGCTGGTTTCACAAGAAGCAGCTGTTTCTTTGCTGGAGGATTCTGGGAGCCATGGTGATGGCATGGCTGAGCCAAGATGGCGCTTTTGTCTCCGCTCTCTGTTATCAACTTTGCCATACTTGGAAAATATCCGGTATAAGTCATTGTTTATCAGGGAGAAGGGCAAGTTGGATACATACACCGTGTTCTTACTTGGAGCTAAGCCACCACTCATTTTTTCAGATGGGGCGGGCAGGGGAGCCCGAGGAGCACTAGCACTCACCTCTGCTGGGGCTCAACCCCGACCCCCCCCCCCCACTGAGGACTGGGTATCGCAGAGACCAGGTAGGCAGCAGCAAAAGCACTCCTTCCCAGCACTTGGATGTTGAACATTTTTCTTTTCTTATTTTTCATTTGTATGTATTCTCTCTTTTTTTTTTCGGTACCAGGGATTGAACGCAGAGGCGTTCTACCTCTGCGCTATGCCCCCAGCCCTATTTTTTATACTTTACTTTGAAACCGGGTCTCACGAAGTTGTGGAGGCCCTCACTAGGTAGAGAGAGAGAGAGAGACAGAGAGAGACAGAGAGAGAGAGAGAGAGAGCTGAGGCTGGCCACGAACTGGGAACCTCCGGTCTCTGCCTCCCAAAGTACTGGGATTACAAGCATGCACCACCATGCCGAGCGTTGTATGTATTCTCTAGTGAAGTGTCTCTTCAGATCTTTTATACTTTTTAATCAAGTTATTTTCTTCCTATTCAGTTTTGAGGATTCTTTATATATTTTGGGTACAACTCCAGCATTAGATATGTGATTTGTAAATTTTTTCTCCCACTCTGTTGCTTGTCTTTTCATCTCTTAGAACTTTTTTTTCCTATAGAGCAAGCATATTTAATTTTGATGCAGTCCAATTTCTCAAAAAAAAGAAAAAAGATTTAACGGATAGTACTTTTGGTGTCATAGCTAAGAACTCTGCCTTACCTTAGATTATAAATATTTTCCTATGGTTTATTCTAAAGTTTTATGGTTTTAATTTTTACATTGAGAACTATTATTTACTTTGAATTGCTTTTTTAAAACAAAGTATGAGGTTTAATTTGAAATTCATTAATTTGCATTGAGATGCTCAATTGTTCCAGCACTATTTGTTGAAAATGCTGTGTTTCGTCTATTGAAAAGCTTTTGCAAATTTGTCAAAAATTAATTGGATGTATATGTGAGAGTCTAGTTCTGCACTTTCTGTTCTGTTCAGATTATCTTTATCCTTTTGCCAATACTCCTTTTTCTTGTAGGTATTCTTTAGTTTGTTAGAGCTTTATAGTAAGTCATAAAATAGGATATTTTATGACTTATTGTAAATTCTTCAATTTTATTATCCTTTTCCAAAATTGTTTTAGCTATTCTAGTTCCTTTGGTTTTTCATATAAAATTTAGAAAAAGCCTGTTTATATTTACAAAAAATATGGTTGGGATTTTGATTGGAATTATATTAAATATATAGATTGAGTTGGGAAGAAGTAAAATCTTTACTGTGTAGACTTTCCCAGTCCATGAACATAATACATCTTTCTTTTTATTTAGGACTTTGATTTCTTTCATCAGTACTTTGTATATTTTAGCATTTGGCACCTACACAGTTTCAGTTAGATTTATACCTAAGTATTTTGTCTTTGAGGGGAAGTTGTTGTTATTTTTGGAAATTTTCATTTAAAAAGTACATTGTTAGTGTTTAAAAACATTATTTTTTTACTTTGTGTCTTGTGGTGTTGGAAGTACAAGTCTTTTACATTTTTTTATCAGCTATATCCGTAATTATTTTTAATGTTCATAATTGGTAATGATTTATTAAATTTCATTTTGCACTTGAAATTTATTAAATTTAATTTCAAATTTGTGTGTGTTTGTGTGTGTGTGTGTTTGTGTGTGTGTGTGTGAGAGAGAGAGAGAGAGAGAGAGAGAGACTGATCAGGGATTGAACCCAGGGGCATTCTACCTCCAGGCTACAACCCCAGCCCTATTTTATTTTTTATTTTGAAACAGGGTCTACCTAGGTTATTTATTTCATATCAAATAAGTTATAGTAGTTTTTATTTTCAAGGAATTATCTAAGTTAGTAAAATGTGTGTAGCATCATTTACAGTATTTCTTTATTATCCTTTTGATGTCTACTAGGTCTGTAATGATACCCCCTTTTCAATGACAATTTATATCTTCTTCTTCATTATCAGCAAAAGGAAAAAGTGCATGAGGCAAAATCTGTAGGAACCCAGCTACAAGCTTTCAAGCATCCTCTCCCTGTGGAGTCACATAGAATGTGCTTAGTTGCCCCACCAGTAAGTTGTGACAAGTGTGAAATGCTGTATACTGGGCAAGTCCATGGGCTCAGCACCTGAGGATTTTATTGGGGGCTGGTCTTGTAGTCACTCTCCTCCTAGCACATACCCAAATTTCACACTCCTAAAAGGAAAGCCAGTATTCAACATAAGCTACATTATTTGTACAAACAGATTAAGCATATTGAGCCACTCTTATCAATTACGATGGTAGTCACCCTTCCAAAATTTAAGCTCCTGAATTCAGCCAAGTACCAACCTTGTAAATGCAGATAGGCCTGCTATATTCTCTGCATATGAATTTTTGGGAGGAAGACCACAGAGGTAAAATGCCATCCTCATCATATTATAAGAATATATACTATCAACATGACATCACTGTTGATGTTAACTCAGAAAAAAAATGCTAATTGCGTTAGTTTCCTATTGCTGTTCTAACAAATTACTACAAACATAGTAGCTTAAAACAACATAATTTTATCGTCTTAAGGTTCTAAAGTTCTGAAGGTTGTAAGTCTGAAATGGGATTCATGGAGCTAAAATCAAGGTATTGTCAGGGCTTCATTCTTCCTGGAGGATCTAGGATAGAATCTGTTCCTTGCTTTTTCCAGTTTCCAGAATCTGTCCTCATTCCTTGCTTGTGGCCTCCTCCCTGCAATGGCATCTCTCCAACCCTCTTAATTTTTTTTATTACATCTTCTCTCTGACACCTTTAAGGACCTTTATCATTATATTAGGCCCACTTGGGTAATCCAAAGTAGTCTCCGCATTTCAAGGTTCTTAATTATAACTACAAAGTCTCATTTACCATGTAAGGTAACTTACGGTTCAGCTATGGAGTGTCCTCCAGTAAGGCTCATGTGTTGGTAATGCATGAATGTTCAGAGGTGAAATAATTGAATCAGGGCTCTGACCTCATCAGTGGATAAATCCATTGATGGAATAATAATATGAATGGACTACTGAATAGGAACTGTAGGCAGGAAGGGTGTGGCTGGAAGAAGTTGGTAAATAGGGGCATGGCCTTGAGGACTCTCTCATGTCTCTGGCTGCTCCTGCGATTGCTCGCTTGCTCGCTCCCTCCCTCCTTCCCAGCTTCTGAGCAGCTTTCCTCCACCATGTCCTACTGCCATGATGTTTCTGCCTTGGAGCTGGATAAACATGGACTGAACTTCTGAAACTATGAGCCAAATAAACCTTTCCTCCTCTAAGTTGTTCTTGTGAGGTATTTCAGTCACAGTAATGAAAAGGCTAACTAACAGTAAAATATTCAAAGGTTCCAGGAATTAGGACATGAACATCTAAGCACTGGTAGCTAGAGTCAGTATTCTGCTTATTTCCCCTTACTATATGCCAGATATCTTTCTGAGTGCTCTGTCACTTAATTCTGCCACCATTTTGTGAGATTATTTCTATTATTATCACTACTTTATAGGTGGAGAAACCAAGGCTCAGAGAGCTTAAATAACTTCCATAGGCATACAAAACCTAAAATATGATAATAGCTCTAGGTCCCAAAGTTTATGCTCTTAACCATTAATCTGGAGTCTCTCAAGGAAGAAAGTTTTCCCCCATATATTTTATTTTCTTTGATGATTTAGAAAACATATTATTATATACCTTTATTCTTTGTTCATCCTTTCCTTCATTTAACTAATGCTCATTTGATAGTTTATTCTTTGCCAGAAACTGTGCATGGTATTGACGATGTAACAATGAATATCATCCCTCCTCTTATTGGCAGACGTTTGAGTCGAGGGGAAGACACATATGAATTTTAGTGATCATTTTCTTGTGCATTTGCATAAATGCCATATTTTAAAGAGTTTGGGCTGACAGTTTACTTACTATTGGATTGCTTTGGCCAAGACCTTGGGTTGCAAGTGAGAGTGCTAGAGCAGTCACAAAGGATCAAGATTGATTGGGAAAGGGTGGGAAGAATGTGCAGAAATAGCAGAGTTGACTACAGAGAAGGAGAGAAATGGTCAGCTGATGAAGAATTTTGATGCAGTGGTCAGAAACTTCTGTTTGGTTTGAAGATGCTGTGTAGCTACTGGAGAATTTTGAAAAGTACCAGGCCCATACACAGTCAGAGGTCAGTAAACGTTGCTCGGTGGATGAATTGAACAAATACACAATGCTTCAGGCAGGGTAAATGATTTAAGAGTAGAGGCTAACCGTAGTTCTTAACCCTGGCTACAAGTTGAAATCCCTTCAGGAGCTTTAAAAAATACAAATGCTCTGGGCTATATCAGATTATGCTTTAGTGGTGTGTGTGTGTGTGTGTGTGTGTGTGTGTGTGTGGTGTATGTGTACACACACAAAGATGACATAAATATTTATGTCTAAGTGACTTTTTAAATATTTGGATAGCTTTCCTTAGCCTGGAATTGAGAGAAAGAGAATTTTGATTAGGAGCAAGAGGGAGGGAAGCAATAGAAGGGAGAAGGCATGACAGTCAGAGTAATGGTAGCAAGTTAGCATTTAATGAGTTTTACTGTATTCTAGGTACTTAGATTAGCTGATTTACATGAGCTGTTAGGTCACTGGAACTGAGGGAAACTAAGAAGGGCAGGCTTGTCAGAGGAGAGGATCTCTGCTCCTTAGACACTGGGGCTACAGGAGGTAGAACATCAAAGACACACACAAAGATCCCCAATGTGATGGTTTGAATGTGTCCCCATCAAAATTCATCTGTTGCTAGTGAGATAACTTTAAGAAGCAGGGCCTATAAAGGTGACTAGGTTGTGAGGAGGGAAATTGAAGAAGATCCCTTGCTCTTGGATAGGCAGAATAAATATCATCAAAATGGCCATTCTTCCAAAAATGATCTACAGATTCAATGCAATACCCAGTAAAATACCAAGATCATTCTTCACAGATATAAAAAAAATCAGTCCTTAATTTCATTTGGAACAACAAAAAACCCACAATAGCCAAAATAGTTCTCAGCAACAAGAACCATGCAGGAGGCATCACAATACCTGACTTCAAACTATACTACAAAGCCATAGTAATAAAAACAGCATGGTATTGGCACAAAAGGACACATAGACCAGTGGAACAGAATAGAAGACTCAGAAACAAATCCACACACTTACAGCCAATTGATTTTTGACAAAGGAGCCAAAAGCATACACTGGAAAAAAGATAGCCTCTTCAACTAATGGTGTTGGCAAAACTGGTTATACATATGCAGAAAAATAGAAATAAACCCCACTTTCTCACCCTGCATAGGAGTCAATTCAAGATAGATCAAAGACCTGGAAATTAGACCAGAGACCTTGCAGCTACTTGAAGAGGGTATAGGACCAACACTCCAACATATAGGCATGGGTAAAAACTTCCTCAACAAGATCCCAAAGGCACAAGAAATTAAAATGAGGATCAATATGTGGGGTTGCATTAATGAAGAGCTTCTGTGCAGCAAAGGAAACTATCAAGAACCTCAAGAGAGAGCCAACAGAATTGGAGAAGATTTTTGCCAGTTACTCCTCTGACAGAGGACTAATATCTAGAATATACAGAGAACTCAAGAAATTCACTGCTGAAAAAACCAAATAACCCAATCTAAAAATGGGCAAGTGAACTAAATAGGAACTTCACAAAAGAAGAAATACAAATGGCCAATAAATATACGAAAAAATGTTCAACATCATTATCAATCAGAGAGATGCAAATTAAAACTACCCTGAGATTTCACCTAACCCTAATTAGAATGGCAATCATTAAAAACACAAACAATAACAAATGCTGGCGAGGATGTGGAGAAGTAGGAACTCTGATACACTGTTGGTGGGATTGCAAGTTAGTGCAACCACTTTGGAAAACAGTGTAGAGAATTCTCAGAAGAATGGGAATGAAACTACCATATGACCCAGCAATACCACTCCTGGGTATCTACCCAAAACAATGGGAACCAAACTACCATAGTAATGCATGCATATCTATGTTTATAGCTGTAAAATTCACAATTGCCAAACTATGGAACCAGCCGAGATGTCCATCAATAGATGAATGGATTACAAAACTATGGGATATGTATACAATAGAATTTTACTCAGCCATAAAGAAGAACAAAATATATCATTTGCCGGGAAATGGGTGGAACTACATTATGCTAAGTGAGATTAGTAACAAAAAGTGAAAAGTCGAATGTTCCCCCTAATATGTGGAAGCTAGGGAGAAATTAGGACATAGGAGGGACTCCAGACAAAGCAGGAGAAACCTAAGTTGAGTAAAAAAGGGGACCTAACTGAGGGAAATAGGAGGTGGAAAGAGGGAAACACCTCAATGGACACGATGTACATACACAAACTTATCAAAGCCAATCACTGTGCTGAGCACGGGAAGGAGGGGGGAGAGAATAGAGTGGGAACTGGAGGAAGGCTCAATGAGTGTTGTGTGCATGAAAGCCTCTATCACCCTGAACTTCATCAAAATGTATGATTACAATGCTCCAATAAAAAATTTAAAAAGGCTTCTTACAACATTGGCTAGCTTGTTCTCTTGACTTGTAAGGACATAGCAAGAAGGCCAACACCAAACCAAATGGCAATGCTTTGATCTTGGATTTCCAAGCTCCCAGAACTGTGAGAGAAAGATATTTTTATTCTTTATAAATCACACAATTCAGATGCTCTTTAATAGCAGTACAAATAGACTAAGACATTAAGTTTTGTGTAAGGCTAATGTGTTTGGAGATGCAAAACATCAGAATCATCAGTGAGCTACAGACAGAAGATACAGACAGAACACAACTTACCCTATAGGACAGAGCTTAGCGATAGCTGTGTCTGGTGAGCAAAAATAAGTAATGCCTTCAGCTCTTTGGGCCTTGTGTGCACTGGGAAGACTGTTTTGCATTCTCATTCTATCAAATTTCCACATTTGGCTTCATTTACCAAATCAACCAATACAAAAAATGCCCGCCTCTTTTTCTCCCTCATTTCCATGTTTCTGCCTTTAGGCATGTTAAAAACCATAATCACTTGCTAACAAGTGCCTTATTGTCCTGTTCAATGCTCCTTAAAACTTGTCCCACATTGAGATGCGAGTCTCATCTACTGGTCTCACACTTGGAGGCCTCACGTATCAGCTTCCATGTGCCCCCAACCCTCCGACATGGTTTTCTATCACGTGGGATTGATTTCTTTTAAAAAGTAGTATTTTAAAGTCAATTTCTAATTTTAGAAGCAGTATGATGATATTACAGACAGTGTAGAAAACTGAAAAATATGTTTAAAAATCAGCCATTGAAATGTTAAATTTAAGAGCATGGTTACCTACTAAGGGGAAGAAGGATGTGATCTGGGGTACTATATAGAGGGCTACAACTCTATCTGTTATGTTTTAAGTCTTAAACTGAGTAATACGGTCACAGATGTTATCTTCCATTTTATATGTCTCTAATATTTTATAAAACATTGATGAATCAATTATAAATCACAACATTCTAATAACATCATTCCTTTTTATTCAATACTTTGCTTCAAAATCTTAGATCACTCACCTTTGTTCTCCTTGTAAAGCTAGAGGAGAAATATAGATACTATATGCAAGTATCATTTTACCTAAGAGGCTCACTTTTTAAATATGCCACCAGAATAGAAATTTGATATTTAATAATCCACGACCCCAAATTTCCACTAAAGACAATTATATATTTGTGGTACACAAAGGTATGCGATTCAGCTCTTCTATTCTGTGTTTTTTTTTTTTATGATTCTTTGTAAAGTGCTTGTTTGTAAAGGTGAAATGGATCATCTTATTTTCCAACACCAGAGGGCACCAAATTTCCTCTGGGAACAAAACAATCACAGTTATTTCTTTCCATCAGACATTTCACAGACTCAGGTAGAATATGGAATGGTATATTTTTAGTCTCTTGACAGGTTAAAAAAGTAAGAGATTTTGTGCCTTGTGAGAAAGAGTTTACAGAATAATAGTAAGGCTTTCTCTTACTGTCATCTCCTAAGAATCTGTCAGCACTTTTGCTAAACTCTTTTTCGGGGGCATTTTTGTTATACCTTTGTTCTGAGAGAATAAAACAGCTACCCTAGGTTACTGCTTGGTATAACTTATTTTTAAGGCTCTGTAAATGTGCTATTCATTCTGGTTTGAAGTTTCAAGTGTCATGTGTGCTTTTCTGGAAGAAAGCATGTCCCCTAAATTCAGAGTAAAATCGATGACAAGTGTTGTGCTTCAGTGTGGAGTACCCCGGTGTTTAACAGAGTTCACTAACTTGCACTTGATGAACCATCCTTCCCCCTTGAACAAGAGAGTGATTAGAACAGTCTATTAGAACCAGGCAATTATTTCTTTTCATTTCTTTTATCTTTTTTGTCCAATTAAACATTCAAATATATTTTTACATTGTGCATAAATTATTTCTGATTGTTGGGTCTTCTTTTTATCTCTAGCCACAACAATTTTTACTCTTATTTAGGTTGTCTAATCACTAGCAAAGACAAATGAGGCAACTTCTACTATAAAGCAGTAGCATAATCCAGTGGATAAACACCGAGTATTATTTTAAGAAAATGAAGGTACTAGCTCCCTCTATATGCTTTGATGTGGTATTTGTTTCCTGTTGCTACTGTAAACAAATTACCCAAATTTAATTGCTTACAACACACAAATTTATTCTGGCTTTAGAGATCCTGAAATGGATCTCTGAAATGGGCTCACCATTAGTCTCACTGGGTTAAAATCAGTGTGCTGGCAGGCTGCATGCTTTTCTGGAGGATCTAGGGGAGAATAGATTTTCTTACTTTTCTAGCTTCTAGAGCCAGTCTGCCTTCTATGTTCAAAGCCAGCAATAGCTGCTCAGGTCTTTCTCATGATGCTGTTGTCTGCTTCTGGCTCTTCTGCCTCCCTCTTCCTCAGTTAAGGACCCTGTTATTCTACTGGGCCCACTCAATTCTCTCTCTCTGTCTCTCTATCTCTCTGTCTCTCTCTCTCTGTCTCTCTCTCTCTGTCTCTCTCTCTCTCTCTCTCTCTCTCTCTCTCTCGTCTTCCTCTCTCTCTTGGTTTTGTTTTGGTAGTAGGGATTGAGCAGAGGGGCATTCTACCTCCGAGCTACTCCCCCAGCCCTAATTTTTTTTAAAACAGAGTCTTGCTAAGTTCCTGAGGACCTTGCTAAATTGTTGAGGCTGATCTCGAACCTGTGATCCTCCTGTCTCCACCTCCCAAGTACTGGGATTACAGACATGTACCACCACACCTGACTCATGATATTCTCTTTAAGGTCAGTTAATTAGCAACCTTAATTCTGTCTTAAATCTTGATTTCCCACTGTCATTTAACATAACTACAGTTTCCAGATATTAGGATGTGGGCATCTTTTTGGGGGAGGAGGCACTATTCTGCCTTCACAGATGGTTTTGGTGAAATCTTTGAGTCAGGCCAGCCTTAAGAGAAGATATAGCTGCTTATCGGTCTTGGTGAGACATAAGGCATTGCTTAAAAGCGTTTAGTGGGTCCTGAGCAAAGAGAGCCCCAGGAAAGCAAGGGCTGTGTAGGTAAAAGATATGGCACTAACGATATACCTTGCAGTGTTGCCCGGAGCCAGGATCCTGAGTGAAGAAACATTAGATGATAATCTACATTTTCTTGGCACATAAGTAACTCCCAAGTAGCACAGGCTCTGCCAAGGCCTTCAGACTACTCGAGTCCATTTCAGTCCATAGAAATAATAACAGCCACAGACCAGGGGTGTATTCATAAACAAGATGAGAGCTTTCATTTGGGGTACCTGTATGTTTCATTCTGTGTATTTATTAATGAGAAAAATGCCCTAAAAGTCTAGTTTTTCTTATGTTATTTTCAATCAACTAAGTGCCATATGAAAGATACTCTCAGATTCTTTAATTAATAAGAAACAGACACCACACACTTGCCTGAGTTTGATAAGGAAGAGTTGAGCTCTCATTCAGTTAAATCATTAGTTATGTAGCTCCCAAATCAGTATGCTAAATATAGAAGCTAAAATTTTGAGTTAGCCTTTAATTAGCAATAGGTGTATGTGGGGTGGGGGTTGGGGTGGGGAATAGCATATGTTGTAATATGTTCAAGAGTTTCTGCTTACTCACAAGTGAGTTGCTGATTTGGCTCTACTGGCAGGCTCTGGGCATTCTCTGCAGCTCTTTACTTTCCAGCAGTGCCATACCCTAGACTAGATTAGATGGATGTGTTCATTATTGGGGTTATACCTAAAGAGAAAAGAAAATAAAGCAATGTCTCAGCTCATCCAAGAGAGCAAGAAGTCTTTACAAGTACAGGAATAGCTTATTTTATTGCACTTCACAGATATTGCAGTTTTACAAATTGAAAGTTTGTAGCAACCCTACAGAGCAAGTCTATCTGTGCTGGTTTTCCAACAGCTTGTGCTCACTTGATGTCTCTGTGTTGTATCTTGGTACTTCTTGCAACATTTCAAATGTTTTCATTATTATTATGTCTGTAATGGTGATGTAAAATATTTGATGATATTATTGTAATTGTTTGGGGGCATCATGAACCATGCTTATATAAAACAGTGAACTTAAATCAACAAATGTGTATTCTGACTGCCCCACTGACCAGCCATTCCCCCATCCCTCTCCTCCCTAGACTTCTCTGTTCCCTGGGAAACAACAGTAGTGAAATTAGACCAACTGATAACCCTACAATGACCTCTAAGTGGTCTGGTGAAAGGCCATTATAGGGTTACACATCTCTCACCATATTGTTATTATTATTTTTGCAATACTGGGGATTGAACCCAAGGGCATGGTACCTCCGAGCTACACCCCCAGCCTTTTTTATTTTTTGTTTTGAAACAGGGTCTTGATAGGTTGCTGAGAGTCTTACAACTTACTGAGGCTGTTCTTGAACTTGCAATTCTCCTGTCTCAGACTCCCAAGTACCGGGATTATAGGCATGTGCCACTATACCCTGCTCACATCTCTTACTTTAAATCAAAAGTCAGAACTGGGCGTGGTGGCTCATGCTTGTAATCCCAGTACTTGGGAGGCTGAGACCGGAGGATCCGGGTTCGCGGTCAGCCTCAGCTACCTAGTGAGGCCCTCCGCAACTTAGTGAGACCCTGTTTCAAAATAAAAGAATAAAAAATAGGGCTGGGGGTGTAGCTCAGAGGTAAAATGCCCCTGGGTTCAATCCCCAGTACCGCAAAATAAATAAATAAATAAATAGTCAGAAATGATTAAACTTAGTGAGAAAGGCACGTTGAAAGCTTAGCTGGGCCCAAAGCTAGGCCTCTTGTGCCAGTTAGCAAGGTTGTGAATGTAAAGGAAAAGTTCTTAAATTAAAAGTGCTACTCCAGTGAACATATGAATGATAAGAAAGTGAAACGGCCTTATTATTGATATAAAGAAAGTTTTAGTGGTCTGGGTAGAAGGTCAAACCAGCACAACAATCTTTTAAGCTAAATCCTAATCAAGAGTAAGACTGACTCTCTTCAATTCTGTGAAGCCTAAGAGAAGTAAGGAAGCTGCAAAAGAAAAGTTTGAAACTAGCAGAGGTTGGTTCATGAGGTTTATGGAAGGAACTCAGCTCCGTAACATGAAAGTACAAAGTGAAGTAGCAAGTGCTGATGTAGAAGCTGCAGCAAGTTACCCAGAATGCCAACTGCGATCATTGATGATGATCGCCATAGTAAACACGAGTTTTTCAATGTAGAAGAAACAGCCTTACACTGGAAGAAGATGCCTTCTAGCCCTTTCATAGCTAGAGAGACTTACAACCTGGCTTCAAAGGACAGGCTGACTCTTGTTAGGGGCTAATGCAGCTGGTGACTTAAGTTGAAGCCAATGCACACCAACCATTCAAAAAATGCTAGGGCCCTTAAGAATTATACTACATCTACTCTGCCTGTGCTCTGTAAATGGAACAAGAGAGCTTAGATGACAACACATCTATTTACAACATGGTTTACTGACTATTTTAAGCCCACCATTGAGACTTGCTCAGAAGAAGAAAAGTATCACTGTTCATTGACAATACATTTGGCCACCCAAGAGCGCCGATGGAGCTGTATAACAAAATTCATGTTGTTTTCATGCCTGTTACCCCAACATCCATTCTGTGGCCCATGGATCAAGGAGGAATCTTGACTTTCAAATCTTATTTAGGAAATACATGTGTGAGGCTATAGCTGCCACAAATAGTAATTCCACTGATGGATCTGGGAAAAATAAATTGAAAACCTGGAAAGGATTCACCAGTCTAGATTTCATTAAGAACATTGTGTGATCCATGAGAGCGTGTAAAAAAAAATCAACATTAATAGGCATTTGAAAGAAGTTAATTCTAACCCTCATAGATGACCTTAAAGGCTTCAGATGAAAATGGAAGAATTACAGATGTGACCAAGAAATAGCAAGAGGACTAGAATTAGCAGCAAAACCTGAAGATGTGAATGACTTGCTGTGGTCTCATGATACAACTTCAATAGATAAGGAGTTGATTCTTACAGATAAACAAATAAAGTGATTTCTTGTGATGGGATCTACTCCTGTTGTCTACCCCATTGACAGCAAATGATTTAGAATGTTACATAAACTTAGTTGACAAAGCAGCAGCAGGTTTGAGAGGATTGACTTCACTTTGTAAGAAATTCTACTGTGGGTAAAATGCTATCAAATAGCATCCCATGCTACAGAGAAAACTTCTGTGAAAGGAAGTGTCAACAATGTGGTAAACTTTACTGTGGTCATTTCCATTGTTGTCCTGTTTTAAGAAATTGCTATAGTCAACCACATGTTCAATCCACCACCCTGATCAGTCAGCAGGCACCAACATTGAGGCAAGATTCTCCACCAGCAAAAAGATTATGACTATATATGTGTATTAGTAAGTACTGGGGATTGACCCCAGGGGCATTATACCTCTGAGCTATACTCTAGGTCCTACTTTATTTTGAAATAGGGTGTTGCTAAGTTACTGCATGTTGGCCTTGAACCTGTGATCCTCCTGTCTCAGCCTTCAAGTACTGGAATTACAGGGGTGTGCCATTGTGCCTGGCACCCTTGTTATTTTTTAAATAACTAGAATAAGCATATCTTTTGTTAAAATATTTGGCCTTTTGCTCTTGGTTTCTGATGCAGCTTTGGAACAGCTTCAGAACAGTAAAGGTGAAAGATAGTCTTTTGATATCATGTTGGGGCATTGTAGGCCTCAAAATTAGGCCTCAGAAAGCAAAGTCACGCTTGCTCACTCACTTGCTCTCTTTTTCTCTTGCTCTTTCCCTCCCTCACCTTCTCCTAACCTCCTTTCAATGTTTTTCTTATTCTCTGTAAGGCGGGCCACAGAATCTAGAATTTCTCTTCCCCAATGCAGGTCATACAAACTAAAAATATATTCAAATCTTCTCTGCCTTTCTCTTTTGGAGCCCGCCATAAAGAAATTCTCTGACCTGTCTTGTCTGATAGTAGATCATAAAGTCCCCATTTCAGAAGTGGTCCTACACCAAACCCAAGAGGAAGGAATGCTGCAGAGAGGCTAAGAAGAATCTGAATCTGAACAGACACCCTTTTCTGAATTCCCCCACTCAGCCCATTAGCATCAGATCAAACTCTTTTTGTCCAATTCCATTTCTACATGATTGTTCATGTAGTCATGCCTTTGTTCATCCATTGTTCATTTCAGTCATGCCTATGCACTGAAATCTTCTTAGGAAATAAAAAATAACAAGGTTTAGGAAGGTTTTGGACAGCTGAATTCATGGAGGCTTACAGGAAGGTGAGCAAGAATCCATCTCCATGCTGTGAGGGTGGTGCACCCCAACTCCACAGGTTCAGAAGCGCCATTGCTTGGGACTTTCCCAGACCTTGTCCGGTGTATCTCTTCATCTGGCTGTTTATTTGTATACTTTAAGATACCCTTTATAATAAATCAGTAAGCACAAGCATTTTCCTGAGTTCTGTGAGATGTTCTAGCAAATTAATCTAACCCAAGGAAGGGGTCAGAAGATTAAGAGGCCTGGACTTGCCCCTGACTGGCATCTGAAGTGGGTGGGACTGAGTTCTCAATGTATGTAAGTAGATAGTGTCAGAATTTAGTTGAATTAGAGGATGATTAGTTGGTGTTCACTGAAGAATTGCTTGCTTATTTGCTTGCTGCTAGAACAAATTCTCACACACTTTGGGGTCACATAAGTATTTTGTGTTGTGAGCAAATAGTAAGAGAAACTGATTTTGAATTTGTTTTTCCTTAATATCTTCAGAGGTGCATACATTGTTTTTTTTAACACATCATGCTGTTGCATATATAATAGACTATGGTATAATGTAAACATAATTTTATATATAGTGGTTTTATATACAGTGGGAAATCAAAAATTTATGTAACTAGTTTTATTGTGATATTAGCTTTATTGCAGAGGTCTAGAACCAGCAAATTTCCAGGGTATGCCTGTACTATGGGTGGTAGGAATCAAAGGGTGGTACTTATTTCAGCATACTTGAAATTATAAGAAAATGTTCCTTCATTTTAAATGACTAGTGTCTGTATTAGGATATTTTATTTTATTTTTGTGGTACTGGGGATTGAACCCAGGAGCATTCTACCTCCAAGCTATACCCCCATCCCCATTTTTATTTTTATTTTGAAATAGAGTCTTGCTAGGTTGGTGAGAGTCTCACTACATGCTAAACCTGTCCTTGAACCAGCAATCCTCCTGTCTTAGCCTCCGAAGTACTGGGATTACAGGTGTGCGCCACCATGCCTGCCTGATATTTTATTTTTTAACAACAGATTTTATCAAAGTTCAGAATTACATACTTGAGAAGTCAAAAATCTATGTACACCCTGTTTGATTGGCACCTGATAGGTAACTGTGGTCATACTAAGTGCCAGAGGTTTCCTGTTCATTGGGTAGTAGTAAGTATTGAGAACGTAATGGCTACCCCTTCACAAGAGTCCCAAAGTATAGAGGTTTATATTTCTAGCCTTTTGATATAATGTGACCTTAGAAACATCTTTAAGAAAGACATGGAGATTTTATTTAACCTCTTTGGCAATCCAAAGAGTATTTCTTCATGCTTTAAATAAATGTATAGTACTGGGTTTCTCAAATGCTTATTTGTAAACCAGCCATATATAAATCAGCAGGGTGTCTTTTTATAATTCCTCCAGAGACTGAGGTGTTATAAGTCTGGAATGGGCAATTTTTAAAAGTACCTTAGTTAATAACAATGTGCAGCCAGGGTTGGTAATGCTTAGATGTTTGTTCTAAAGTCCATCGGAGTCAAGCTTAAGAGATCATTCAATCCTTGATGTTAGACTACATCAATCCAAGGTCATAAGATGGAAATTGATCAATGAAAATTAATAAGCCTTCTTAAGTGGTATACTACATTTAAAGACTGACTTTCAAGGTAATCATAGTACTTTAGAGTCCAAGAATGGCAGTAATAGTAATGATAATGTAGTTTGGATCTGGAATGTCCCCCAAAGGCTCATGTATTGAAGGCTTAGTCTCTGATGGTAGTGTTTTGGGAGGTCTTGGAAATTTCAGGAAATTTTAAGTGGAGTCTAGCTGAAGGGAATAGGTCACTGGGGTGTATCCTTGAAAGGTGTATGCTGTCTCCATTTCCTTCTACGTGCTCTTGCAGGCACACATTCACTCCCCACCCCACCCCACCACTTCTCTCTTGCACTCACTCTGCTTCCTGGACGCCAGGAGGTGAGCAGCCTCCTCTGCCACATGCTCCCACCACCATGAGGTTGTGCCTCACCTCAGGTCCACAGCAATGGAGCTTCAGTCCTGACCGTGAAACCGTGAGCCAAATTGAATCTTTCCTCCTTTAAGTTGATTTTTCTCAGGTGTTTTATTACAGTGACAGAAAGCTGATTGACACAACAAATAATAGCAGTAGCAACAAAAGCAATAAACATTTTTATAGCACTTACTAGGTACCAAGTACTACTCCAGTCCCTTTAGATATTTTACTCACTTAATCTTCAAGGCAACCAGGTGAGGTAGTTACTTTATTATTGTCATTTTACAGATGAAGTTAGATATCTTGACCAGGATCACCCAACTAGTAAGTAGTAGAGCTTGGATTCAGACCCAAGCCCCGAGGCTTAAGAAGTTGTGCTCTTAACCAGTACACTCCATCCTCTGCTTTTCATTTTATCTCAAGATTTCTTTATGCTTTGGAGCCCCATATGTATAATCAGGAGTAGCACAGAAGTTGGTTTAAAACCTTGGACTTTGTGGGCAAATTCTGCAGGACACTAGCTAAGTAATAAAATCACTTTGTGAATTATATATCTTCTCTGGGCCTTGGTTTCCTCATCTAAAAATGAAGTTTAAAATATACTACTTATAAGATTGTTGATAAGACTAAAGAAATGTTCACAAAACATTGAATACATGTATTTTATATATTGTAAGTTTTGAGGCATTAAACAATCTAAAAGTAAAAATGAAAGAAGCCTAAGAAATGAGAAATTATTGGCAAGCAGGATTAGCTAGAATGTTTTGGTAGGTTAGATTTTAGCAGTTTTAGGGGTGTGTAGATAGTCTAGCAAAAACTCTAATGAGACAATAGAAACCTGTGGTTTGCTGTGCAGAATGAACTTGATGGGCCAATTTAATGCTCCGGTATTTTTTAAGAGTCTTGTGGTTTGGATACTAGCCATAGCTGGTGTGTCATAAAAATGAAGACCACATATCCAAGCAGGCATGGGGGTCTCTTTCAGGGACACTCAGCTACAGGGAGTAACAAAAGGCCCTACGAGAATTCAATAAGGAAGCATGAAGAGGGTCTCTCAAGATTTTAGTGGCCAGTGGTAAGAACTCCCAAGAAACAAAAGATATATCTGGGAGAATAGCTTTTGAGCAATTCTTGGTATCCTTGATAAGATGCTTAGGTAATTTCCTTACGTGAAGTAGGAGGAAAGCCTCCAGGGCCAGACTTCTTGCTTGGAAATATTTTTCTGAATGCTGGGACCTCTGGGGAGGTGTGCACAGCATCGCCACCCCAGCACCTGTGGAAAGACTACCCTTATGAGTTCCTTCGCTTCTACCTACTTCCCTTTCTGATACTGCTTTCTTACATTACTCCAGGACTACTGCTTAGCACAGTCACAGATAAGCTTCTTCTCATCTGGACGGTTGCAGTTGCCTCCTACCTCGCTTTTTACTAGTCCTTCCTTTCTTTTCGATCTGTACTAATGCAGCTACAGCTCCACATTTGTTCCTTTTATCTCATTTTTTTCCAAATCAGTTTGATTGCAGTTCTTTCCTAAATAAATATCTAGGTTGCCATTCAAGGTTTTTGCAGATCTAGTTTCAATTGTACTGCACAATTTCTGTGCATAAAATCTATGTTTCAGTCAAGTTGCACTGCTTACCATCCTATAAATATTTTTCATGTCTTAGCTTTCTGTTGTGATTTTTACTTGCCAGGATTATTCTCCCAGGATCCAAAACATCCATTTGAAATGCTGATTATCTCTTAAGACATAATTCAAAGAACACCTTTTTCTTAGAATCTTCCATTGTTTCTTCTTTTCTTTTTTTTCTTTTTTCTTTTTTTGGTACTGGGGATTGAACCCAGGGACGTTCTACCTCAAGCTACTCTCCCAACCCTTTAAAAAAATTTGTTTTAAATTTTGAAACAGGGTCTCACTAAGTTCCTGAGGGTCTTGCTACATTGCTGAGGCTGGCCTTGAACCTGAGATCCTCCAGTCTCAGCCTCCCATGGACTTGTGCCACCATGCCTGGCTAGAAGTTATTGTTTCTTTAGTTATGGCTCCCCAAATTTGTCTTTTTCCTTTACTATATGTTTCTATAAGTTAGCAAAAATTATTTAACCAGATGTCTTTGAGTCCTCCATGGATAACATCTAGCACGATGTTTTGTATATAGACATCCAATAAATAGTTGTTAAATGAATGCATTTAAGAAACTTTTAGTGAGTTTTTGTGAAAAGGCAATATACTGAATCTTTATATAGTTTGGAGTAATTTCATGGATTCATTCATATGGTATATGCTTTGTTTTAGGCTGACTTAAAAAATTTTGAGACTTATGAGCTTCTAGTGAAATCCTGTTTCAAAATAAAAAATAAAATTAGGCTGGGGATATAGTGTGGAGGTAGATTGCTTCAGGGTTCAATCCTGTCAGAAGTAAATTTTTATGGTGTCTTAAAAAAAAAAAACAAATGTATTTGAAAGCAGCTCAGAAAGGCAAATTTTACTTTCTGCAAAAAGGTTTCCTGCCACCAGTAGTCAGGTGTGCAAGAACAACATGGAGGAAACTTGCTAGTCATTTTATTTTCATTGGGGGCTTCTGTGCTGTACTCCTATTGGTGGGAACACAGTCTCACAACCTTTATGCCATTGGCTGAAGGGGATTCCAGGGGAGGGGTTGGCACTCACAGTTTCCAGGAAATGCTATCTTTACAAAAATACAAGCACATGTAAGGTTACAAAATGGCAGTTTTAGAAAATGGAGCCCAAGTCAAGCTATTCCTTTGATAGAAAAGATCTAATTATATTCTCATAATTATATCTAATTATATCTCACAATCCCTAGTACCAAAAAAAAGAAAAAGGAAAAGAAATCCACCACACATTTTAAAATGTAGAATGTGCATGAAAGAGGATATGAAATTATTTTTATAATAGCTTATTGTATGACATAAAGATCTTACATTTCAATCCTTCATTTTAAGTTCTTATCTAAATGCTTGTTACTGAATTGAGAAAAAACAGAATGATATATTTGCTAAATTACATTTGGATCTTTCCTTGTCTTTTTAAAATTTATAAGCAAGTATTTAGAGCACATAAAATTGTTCATGGCAAAGTAGGGAAAAGTGATATTTTAATATCTACCATATCCATCAAGAATACTATATTAATCATCTCTTACTATATGTTACCCTAAAACTTAGGAGTTTAAAACATCAATTTTATTTGTTCCCAATTCTGTTGATCAGGAATTCGGGCTATCATTATCTGGTCATTTCTTCTGCTGGTCCTGTCCACATTATCTGATACACTGCTGGGCCTGAAAAGTCTAAGATGGCCTATGTGCATGTCAGGAGGTTGGTGTTGGAAGTCAGCTTAGCTTCTTTACTGAAAGAAAACAAGAATTCAGCAACCCTTCTGAAGACTGCAGTCATACAATGTTAGGTTTAGGAAGATCCACTCTGCCTGATTTTTCTTCACTGCCACTAGAATTGGGACCCACTGCCCTCAATAATTTCCTGGCATTCCAAATAAGTGCTCTGGACTGTTGCAGAAAACTTGTCATTCTGCATGACTTGTAATTAGAAGGAGGCAGCATAGTATTTTGGAAAGAGAACTAGAATTCCTCACAGATGGAGATTGGAATTCTAATCCCCATGGTAATTTAGCTGTTGTGGTCTTGTGCAAAGTACTTAAGGCAGCTGACCTTGGTCTCTTCTGCATGTTTAAGGCTTGTCCACAGAAGTAAGAATTAGATGGATCGATGCTACTATTATGTCTCTTCCTTCCAATTTGTTATTAAATTAGCAAAGACTTTTTCCTTTTAATTAAGGACTAATTAAATATTACGAGTATGGTCAGTGACAGTCAGACTTTTAAATTCAGTCTTATATGGCTGGGCTTTCAAGATGGCAATTTCCATTTCTTATTGTACCTTAATTTAAAATAGTGTTTTTGTTTAAGATATTCCCTTAAAATTCTATGTCATAATGTTAAGTGAAAAAAAATTAGGTTATAAAAGTATGTTTATAAATAACTCAATCGCAGCCATCAACAAAAATTGAAAGAAAACATAATCAAAATTTTACAGAGATTTACAAACATCTTTTTTTCCAGATATTTAAAATAAGCATGCATCCTTCTATAAAAAGAAATCAACTCCCTCTCCCATTAACATAAATATTACATTGGTCAAGGTAGTCATACTCCAAGACAGGTTTACACATTCATTTTGTGAAAGATAGGTATTCTAATAATAACGCTTAATCCATGTACAGTTCCAAAGATATCTAAGATGGATAACCCTACTGTTGAAGTTCTTACCACTTTTCCTATCTAAATTTATAACATTATTTAACTAGTTGCTTAAGCTAGAAACATGGTAGTCTTTAATGATTCCATTTTCTTCTTGACCCACACATAATTATCACACTCACATATAACTGGATATTAAATTTTATTACCACCTTTAAACTATATATTTTTTCTCTACTCTCACTGTTTAAGGCCCTAGTTCAAGCCCTTACTGTCTCACTTTTTTGAATTACAACTAAAATATGCCTAATCATGAGTCTTGCCTAAAAGTCTATGGATCATAGCCGGGCGTGGTGGCGCACGCTTGTAATCCCAGTACTTTGGGAGGCGGAGACCAGAGGATCTGGGTTCGCGGCCAGCCTCAGCTCTCTTGCTCTCTCTCTCCCTGTTTCTCTCTCTCTCTTTCTCTCTCTCTCTCTCTCTCTCTCTCTCTCTCTCTCTCTCTCCTTAGTGA